>JTDE01022168.1:10008-21457 GCA_014338405.1 Paragonimus skrjabini miyazakii
GAAACGTTTTTTGGTTTATGCGGTGAAAAGTGCGTTCAATCACTTCGAGACTAACAAGGCTATTTCTTGCGGCCATCTTATGATCACATGCCAAAGATACGTTAGGCAACATCCAGATACCTAGATCTCTTAAAGTCAATAATGCTGAGCGCACTATGAGTCAAGGGCATTGCTGGAGTCCCTACCGATTGACATACTTGCGCACTTACTGCAATTTAATGTGTTTCCGATCGCACTTAATCCCTTAAATCTACAATACACTAGGTTGTTTGATATGAACAGCTCGGGGATGACGCGCTTTAAGAAACGCTCCATTATCTTGAATGGCATATTGCTAAGACTGATTGACCGACAGCTAGCTGAGAAGCGCCGTCACCCGCCTTGAAGATAGGCGTGACCGTGGCTCCTTTCCATGCACTAGGGAGAATATCGGTCTGGAGTGTCTGTTTAAACAGGTGTTCTGCCAGTTGCTTCTTTAAGGATCATGGGGTCAATCTCGTTTGAACCCATCGCACTGTGTTGATGAACCTTGGATAATCTGGCCTTCTGCTTCTACCGTGCTGCCTCCACAAACTTCTGATGTAACGCCCAGGTCAGTAGATTCAGAACCACCCGCTGAGACTAAGGTTCGCAATTGCATCTCGGCTCTCAATCGTAATAAGGCTGCCGGTCCAAATGATCTCGTGCCGGCACTTTTTAAAGAAGGTTTAGAGGTGTTAGTAGAGACCTTGACTCAGCCGTTTCAACTTGTGTGGATGACGGAGACCATCTCTCCGTGCTGTAGTCACGCGATAATAGTTCCTATATTCAAGAAAGGCATCAGGAGCTTTTGCGAAAACCATAGAGGAATTAGTTTGACCCCAGTCATTTCTAGGGTTCTGGTCTCCATTATACTTCGTCGACTCACTACAGTTCGGGAGTTAAACATTAGAGAAGAACAAGCAGGGTTTCGTCCTGGCCGGGGATGTATAGATCACATTTTTAACCTTCGTCAAATTCTGGAGCAGCGTCATGTGTACCGCCGGACAACAATTGCGGTATTTCTCGACTACAAAGGTGCATTCGATTCGGTGGATCGATCTACACTCTTAGAGTCGCTTAAACGCAGGGGTGTACCGACCAAGTATGTGAACATACTGTCAGCGCTTTACTCTCATACTTCTGCTCAGGTTAGGGTTTACGGTGAGCTGTCTGGCGGTTTCAGCACCAGGTGCGGCGTTCGTCAAGGCTCTCCCCTATCACCATTTTTGTTCACTTTCGTCATGGACGAAATAATGGAGGATTGTCTCTGGTAGTCACAGGATGCTGGTGTGTACCTCCTACCTTGTGGAAGGCTGACTGATCTTGGTTATGCTGACGATAAGGTGTTGCTGTTTGACAACTTTCAAGCAGCGCAAGCAACGCTAAATGCAATTTCACGTTCTGCTAAGTACTTCGGAATGCGCTTTGTAGCCTCGAAATGCAGAGTGTTTCTGCAAGATTGCTGTGATTGCGTAGATTTAATGTTAGATAATGAAGTCATGGAGGTTGTTGACCGGTTTGTATACCTGGGAAGCTGCATCGGCGGCGGAGGTGTAGGGAATGAAATAGAGGCGCGCATTTCTAAGGCTAGGGCGGTGTTTACTAATCTGAGGCACTTATGGCGACAGCAAGGTATTTCTATGAAACTTAAGGGTCGCGTATATCAGACAACATTGAGGGCTGTATTACTTTACAGCAGCGAAACCTGGCCACTCAGTGTAGAAGACGTGAACCGTCTTCAGGTATTTGACCACCGATGTCTGCGTTCAATCGCTCGTATCGGATGGCACCAACGAGTGAGTAACGAGGAGGGTAGGAAGCGGGTGTTTGGCACTGATTGTCAAACGAGTTCTTTCGTTCAGTCCTTACACTTGCACAAACTCAGATTATTAGGTCATGTATTAAGGGTGCCAGCTAGTCGTCTGCCACACCGAGCACTGTTTGCCGACGCTGCGGTCGATTGGCGCAAGGTACGAGGTGGACAGATGACCTGGCGTAGACCAATGAAATCGTCCACGAAGGGGTTAGCTACTGTAGATCGGGTTCGTCTTCCGGGCTGGAGCTCTCGCGACCCACAGAGTTGGTGACTTGAGACGCTAGGTGAGATGGCGGCTAACCGAGCTCAGTGGCGTGAACGTTGTCATTGTTTGGTCGAGTTGTCTGTGAAGTGAGTGCACTTGATGACACGGGACAGTGAAAGCCGCAAGGAAGCTGTTTTGGTGATGACGCCTTACTTTCATCTACAGCTCGGTTGTTTGTTTGCAGGGTGTAAGCGCCTTGATGTTGTATGTTCGAATATGGACTTAGCTATTTTTTTAGTGGTTAGGTCCCCTTCCCTTTTTTTCTCTCTCTTCCTATACAGGGTTTGCTTTTTTTTCGTGGTTGTGTGGCAGTTAAGCATCAATGTGAACCACTGATGTATTGCTGTCTATGATGATGATGATGACCTTGAATAATTGGTCTTTAACGCCGAGTGCAGAAGACTCAACAATAAGGAGTGCTTATCGAAAGGTTTTCAGCGGCAGAGTAGGATACCAATTCGGCGGTGTTACATTGAAAACCACTGAATGGTACTGTGGATAATTCGGCAGTAACTGGGGGTCGGAAGCAGTCTTCTAGTCGAATAGTCGCAGAGAAAAAACTGAAAGCTTGTCTTTTTTCAGTAGCTGTATATGCCTAAATGAAATTTTTTTGTTCGCCTGAGTTGTCATTAGGATCTTCTCTTGTACGAGTTTAGTGTGTTCACGGATTTCCGTTTTGTCCCTATTTCGAACATTGTGGAAATCGCTTTGATCTTCTGAGTTTCCAGTAAGCTTTTGCTCCGCGAATAAATGGGAACGGTAACCACAGAGACACGTTCTACACGGAGGAAGTGGACGAATAGAGAAAGTGCATAATCTGGGCGGTACGAATAAATTTTCTCCTCTTTGAATTGCGTTTTGAAACGCACTATAGTTCTGGCCCACACAATCATATTCAAGAAGCAGTGGGTCGAGATAGCTTTTCAAGCCGTTAGATTCAGCTCAATGATAGTTTTCATACTGCTGACTTTGCCGGTTATTGTAACCAGTAACAGCTAAGATCAAAGGTGAGCAAGGAGTAGACACTGTCCAAGCGGCGGTCTAACCACTGTCTGCCAAGTGACTAGGTGCAGCAGAAAGGGAATCTGACTAAAACGATGCTGCGTCGTGGCACTCACATGTTGTGTCCACACTTTTCATTAGTTCAACATCGAATAAGAAGTCAAGAGTCTGCTTTCGTAGTCATAGTGGGGTATTGGTGACCGATTCATTTTGGACGCGTTGGATTCGCCCACGGTAAATAACCTCCAGTAAAAGTTTGTTGGCCGCGCAATGCTAATTGGAGTCACAGTGTCACAGTTATCAGAGAACTGAAATTCCTGGACGGCCATGGGTTTCGTGAGACTGATAAGGGAAGATCACAGAACACCTTTTGTATTTTCATTTATTTATTTCTCAAAATTGCTTGTCTTGCGCATACCTTATTTATCCCTTTAGACCCTGTAGATCAGTCATTTATTGTTGGTCATTCGAAAAATGCAACTGCTGCCGTTCGAACTTCGCTCACCCTTACCGGGTATATCGCGTGTGTAGTCCGAACATTTCAATAGAGAGACTCACTCGCACCGGCGTTTAGGTATTAGTTTATAACCTCCCGGTTAGACAATCATAACGGTGGCTCCACTCAAGCTACAGGTGGAATAAGCCATTGTGTCTGCTTCTCACCTGCCAAACTACTTAACCTCTGATGCACCAGCGTCAATCTGCTATCCGGGCTACGTCCAGTCCAACTCATCTGTCTCCCTTAATCGTCCTTAAGCAACTAGTTTTAACAGAATAGACAAATTGAAAACGTAGGTTAGCTCGAATTATTCCGCACCATAAATCAGGGCATCTCTCCGATTTTGGTCTTGCGTCTAAGTAGCGCAACCCATCCATAGCTCAGAACACAAGATCTACGCTCAGACTTGACCGTCTTCCTGAGTGTACTTGACGTAATCTGCCTGTGCATAAAACCACATAGAGTGGACATGACATGCTATCAAGGAGCAGTAGGCGATCGATCGCGGTGGCGGTTACTGGTTACGTTACACTAGAACTGGAGAATACACCGACGCTTCCCCAGGTTAGAAAACCTAACCAAGATGGGCCCACGTGATCAATCCCTGTCACACCTATTCAAATTCTGGTCTCTGAAGAAGTTCTCTCAATGACACTTCCACGTATACCCAGCAGTCTTCTTTTACAATGAAACCTGAAAAACACTACATTAGCTCTGAAAGCTACCGATGTGATCGAACATACGACGTAGACATAGACGAGGTAGGATAGTTAACAGATCTTGACGCGTTAATCGCTCACAAGCACGACATCTGCTAATAAAAAGTTGTATCAGTGCAGTTAAGTGTAGACCAATATACCTTAGGATCTATGTGAAGCATCCGCGTGTAACACACATCCCGTCCCAAGAACTGAGATTCACCCGCTTTACAAGAGAGGTGTCGTCCCCTGTGCTTCGCGAACTGTGTACAATGAGAAAGAATTTTTCGCTCATGCTACATCTCACGTAGACGTACCTGTCTAAACGTGGGAAACCTGTGTCCGGTATACTTTCCATAGCTGCAAGCATAGTCTAGACAACAGGAATAACTATACAATATCCATGCGATCGCTGTCATTTCCGAACGAATCGGTCTAGTTTAGGAAGTATCCATTAGTCATCTGAGGGCTATTACGGTCCCAAAGTACCTTTGGCAAGATTTTCAAAAACATCAATTCTAGAAAGCGCAAAATTATCAATGTAATGGAAATAGGACTTGCGTTTCACATATTTGACTATCTTTCTTGACTGTCGAATTACCAGTAGGATATAGTCGTATCAGTATACAATAGGATTTTGTTATATGCAGCTCTAGATGAAGATCCGATCCTGCCGTCGCCTGTGGTTAACTGTCAGCCTATCTCGCCTCACTTCATTATACGTTGGGGTGCACAACGTTAACAAACAAACCCTTCAATTCGGAGTATATCTTGCCACTGTCTTAGGTGACTCTAACCTCCCTCGCACTGACCGTATCCGTGGACTGACTTCCTTTACTGAGATTGCTTACGACCGTTGGTCATTTTACCTACTTTGATAGTACTATTCTAACCTAAAAGCTGCCCCCAAGTCGGTCTTCCGATGTGCTCTCTGGGACTGTCTCCATCGCGGAGAAGTCCCAGTGAGGTGTCAATTTTCTGAAGTCATTGTACATCTTTTCTGATTGCAGATTATACACTTACAAACAGCTGTCTTGGGCGTTTTCCATTTCTAGTGGCGCTCGACGGAAGTGTCCGATGTCTCCTTTCCAACGACTTGATGTACAATATATTTAAAGAGGCACTCAGGGGTTCCCAAGATCTCGAAGTGGAACCTTTTACTGAATAATAGGTTGACTAGTATTGCATATGCACAAGACGTTTTACTTTGTTTTTCTGTAGGGAACATGTGGACCATGTTGAACCGACTAAATATGGCCTGTCTATGCTATACAAACCTTGCACCTTCAAAGTTTTGGGTGTTGTTACAAGGTTTGGTTGACACTGACTTCATTCTTGTTATTACAGGCAGGCCGGTGGAGACTGTTAATCACCTTATCTACCTGGTTAGTGTCATCTCACCATATTGCGTTACTGTGAATGAAATGTCAACAAGGTTATTAGAAACACGTAGTACATTTGCCATGCCTCATCAATTAAGGTGTCACAAAGACATCTTGTAATGCGTATGCTCCATGAATCGTTGACCCGTTCTTTTAGTACGGAAGACGCATCTCCACCCCACAACCACTGTCTTCGCTAGTCATCCTGTACCAGTTGGGCTGATTCTGTGAGCAACGTGATAGTCCATCGGTGCATATTGGAAGGTGTGCAAGTTCACGACCGATGATCGGGATGGTGGTAATGCTTACTGTTCGCGGGTTAGGTCACGTACTCCGCTTGCCGACGGAGTGTCTGTTGAACCGCAGGTTGTTAGGCGTGACTGCTGATAGTTGGAGGAACTTACGAGGTGACCAGGCGACGCCGTGGTCACGACTTATTAAAGCTTTCGCTACCCCACTGAGCAAGATTAGCAAATGCTGTCTGCCCTGTTCGGAGTTCGCAGTTATCCACACCGTTGGTTGGAATCACCTTGACATCACAGTGCTGTAACCAATGGTGATACCATATCCCCAAGTTTGTTGTCTCTTTTTCTCTTTCGTGAAGTTCGATTTTCCTTTTCTTCCCTCATGTTCTGTATACATTTGTTCATATTTGTTGTCCTGCTATCTCGTGGGTAGTTGGCAGAACCAACGACAACTCGACCCATAGTGGTGACGGGTACGACTCAAAACTGACCACGACGATGACGAAATTTCAACGAGTATACAAAGGACACGTTTTGCCTTTGACAGCCCGCGTCATCTGCGGCTTTGAAATGATGTCTGGTCGTCACTGAAAGAAGGGTGTATGATGCTCGTGTACGTTTTGCCTTGCTCTCTGTTCTAGAAATGTGGCCTGTTCGCAACGAAGATATCAACAACACAAGGTTGCCTCACTAGTCAGTCGTGTCAAATTGTCAGGCTAAACCTCTTGAGGTACAGTTCAGCTGGCATCAACCATACTACATGGAATACGGGATCCAGATGGTCTGTTATTTTGTTCCGAATGGCCCTTCGTTGAAGCAAAAAACCTTGTGGCTTAAATTGCTGAAGTGTATCCTGACTTTTGGACCAGCTCTCTCTTAATCCTCCTTCAAGGCTGTTGGAGAGGTTGATATCGGTATAATTCCCAGTCTCAAAAAGGCATCCCAAGGTCTATCTGACAACCAAAAGTGCTTCAGCCTAGTGTCTGTTACGTCCAATTTACTCACTGGTTTATATTACGTTGACCCAATAAGCAAAGAGTAGACCAGATGCGTAAAGGACAGACATTATCTCAATCCGGTCGTGGATGCACCGATCACATTTTTATCTTGTGACGGATCTTGGTTCACCAGCACTCTTGCAGGCATCCGACGGTCGTGATATTTTTAAACCTAAAGGCTTCGATTTGGTTGTTCGAAACGTTCTCCGGAACTGCCTTTTTCGTTACGAAGTTCCAAAGAAAAAGGTGATTCTGTTGAGATCACTGTGTGCCCAATCTACAAGCAGAGTGAGGGTTCGTGGACAACTGTCTTGGGCCTACACATCTTCTTGTGGTGTTCTTCATGGGTTTCCGATCTCCCTATTTCTGTTCAGTTTTGTCATGGGTGATATTTTGGAAAGTGCACCTGGGGAATCTAGTGAGTTTAGTGTTAAGCCTCTTCCTGGCACCAGGTCGACCGACGGAGTATGCGAATGACTGTCTTACCCACCCCCGCCGCCGAAAGTATGGTGACCATGTTGAACAAGACGAGTGGTATGTCTGGTTTGTAAGGAATGCTCTTCGATCCTTCAGAGTGCCGCTGCAAGACTGGGACACTCCCATTCTTATGTCTTTTGCCGTAGGCAATCCGCTCAAAACTGCTACGTGCGTGGTAACGTGATGTGCCTCTTGATTACTCTTAGTAGGAATGAAAATCACGACGATTCGGTCACACAGAGGTTGCGAAAACGTAAGACCCTTAAGAAGGGCTTTATTCGTCTCATCGTAGCATTGACGTGGAACAACCTTTCAGAAAGGTGTACTATAAGTGAATTGAAAAATAGTAAAACAACGATAAGCGAAAGAGCTAGAAATGATTTGAATACAGGTGCACCATTGATCGCGTCACATTGCCATCTGGGGTGACGCTTCTAACTACCGATTTAAATGGTCACAATGACCCCCAACTCTACTGGCGATATCTACCCACTTTATTCACTGGAACGGAATATATTTTGTTACCATGTCGTTGTCTGACCACCATGCGATTTTACCCATCTGTTGGTGGTCTCAGTATGTAATACCCGATGCGGTAAACAGCATTCGAAATGCGTGATCCGACCATTGCAGCCTGTGCAACCTGATTAGCTGACCAGTTGATCACGTTTTACGAGCGTTCCGAATTACGCGATGGTAAACGACCGCAGTATTCACGCGATCATTTCACTTGATGTATACTAATTGGCAAAGATCGAATGTCAAGCACCGTAGGTCTTTATATCTTCGCCGCGAACAGGTCACGCCTCGGAACCATAGGACAGAACAGACCGTACACAAGCACTCCATACCCTCTGCCAACGACGAACGAACGTCTTTCTGACACCGTAGGTGATAGGTTGGCAAAAGCAACCCGTGCCTTTGCTATCCTCGATGATATCTCGTCAGCAATATTACAAGCTGACGAGATAGTGTGTGACACTGTACACGGTCACCAGTGGATTGCTTGCAATAAAGAAGGTAGGAGTCTTGAAGTAGCAGCTGCCACGTAAATATATGGACGTGGGTGGACTTTCTTTGTCAACGTAGCACCGGCTGATGTAGTCAGTTCGCGATAGCTCCAGTGGTCGCGATGTTTGAATGTTGCATTGGCAATGGCTGTTGTCTGTGTGCTTTGTAGGTAACGTTGAATCACTGGGTTCACGCCGTGACACGTGTTTTTCAGGTGCTCAACGATGATGAGTACTTTTTAATTTCGTTATTCCACGCTGAGGCTATGCTAAATGATGTTCCCTCGTCCGTTTGTCAGCATGCCTAATCATGCGTTCAGTATGTTCCTGTGCATAATGTAAGGGGAGCATGTGTTGTTTCCACGCGAATGGACCGCATGCCTGTACTGGTACTCAGCATCGTTATATTGTGCTCCCAGAAGATTCAGAGTCAGCTGCTAAGTCGCCTTTGAAAGCAGATTGTTGCAGACACGTTTCAACCCCACATGGTCACCAGAGGTACACGATGATCACTCAACCATATCCCTCTTAATGATTCTTTCTGGATATTCATTCCTCCTCAGGACGTTGATCGTCATACAATGACAGCTTTTTACTGACCGTTCTCATTTTTCAGTTGTTTGCTCTACGGCTGAAATTGAATGAAAGAGAATGGCATGTGGTCAGAAGGTTCGAGGATTTTCGTTATCTCCTGGACAAGGTGAGGCTCATGATACGTTTGAAGTATCATCAATTCTACGACATGCAGCTGAAAGAAAAAATCCCGGATTGTAAATTGAAAGTTCCCACCAAAAGCCTATTTGACCCGAACTTCCACAAAACGCGTTTGAAAGGTTTGACTGCTTTTGTGATTGCTCTTTTGGAAGACCCGGTGTATAGAGATCGGTATGTGTGCGATTCATCCTATAACATCCTCAACAGTGATTGTTCTCAGCAGTTTCTTGGTCTCGATCAACTTATATCTCAAGAGCTGACTTTCGACGACGTAAGTTTTGGTTCCGTCTTCTGTTGTGATTCACCTTTCCTCCGGCTTTTTCTATCTAGTCAAGTCTAATCAACTTAGGTGAAAGTGAAAGCCGAAGGTATTTCTTTGATTTCTGTTCGTTTTTTCCCATATAACTCATCTACCTCTCAAGGGTTCGGATCCAAGATTTCAACCTCATCAAGACCATTGGTAAGGGAAACTTCGGTCAGGTATGTTCGTGACATTTCAGATTTTATGTTTTCGTGTTATGACTTGTGCTCATGTAGGCACCTGTTCTACTTAGCGTGGCTTTATTTTTGCTTTGGTCTTGTTTTGGGGTGGTTTGCGCTAATCGTAAAGTGAGCCCATGGCATCTCGGTGGTCACGTCATCGGTCGTGGGATCTATGTTCTGTTACCCTGGCTGCTCGTGTCTGGGTTTGAGCTGCCTGGTACTACCAAACTGTTACGACCCCACCTGATAGAGAAGACAAGAGCAAACGCAAGACCACGAGCAGTATCTCTATCACGAACGAACGCAACGATATTGCAAGCGGTACGAAAATCAGAGTTTAACTATCGGAACGCAACTCTCGCAACCTAGAACCCCCCAACAAGTAAGGAAAAAAGACGGCCTTCGAACGAGCTTTATTTGCTGCTCAGCCCGAAGGCAAAATTGTGATTTGCAGCAACTGTATTTATAGGTATGCGGTGGCCTTGGACCTAGGTCGCCGAATGGACCAATCAGAAGCGAGCGTAGCTTCCTGGATGTTCCAGAATGCTCACGAGCTTTCTAGTTCCCGGGAAATGAAGAAATCCATTTCCCTTGCAGATAATGCGAATTTTTGGGAAAAGTTCCTTTTCCCAACGCAAACCCACAGTTAACCTAGTGTTTTGCGTGGCAGAAACAACTTTTGGTGTACTAGCTGCGGTTATTCTTTTATAGCAGTGGTAGTTCCTGAAAACGGAGTAATTAATGGCATTCTAAAGGCTCAAAACCCGGCTCACGCTTCTCCCCCTTGGTCGCTTATTATTTAGTCGTCGGCACTGTTAAGTGGTAATGTATCATTGTAATGGCAATCCAACTGGTTGGACAATTGTTAGTGATTATCATAGCTGGCATTGTCTTTTTCTTCACTAACACCGGTCGGTCATCATCATCGGTTATCTAGGAAAAATGATGTCTTGGCTTCATTTACCTACGTTATCAAGTCGCTTGACATACTGCGCATGCGGATTGCCTAGGTGGAAACCTTGTTTGATAGGACCGCTGTCATTTGGACACTTTCCATTGTATGCTGGCCTTTTTCTCCCTCTCTCGAATGATCACTAAATTGCGTAAATACAATGGGTGTGCTTCGTTATTCCTCTGAGTGCTATCTGTACCATTGTGCTCAACGTGGTGAGAGCGGACACATAATGGATGTGGCTCAGCATTTAGTAATTTTTGTTGTCAAGATCCGTAAATTCCAACTCATTGTAAGAGGTTGTGGATTTGCCACTGATTCAGCGAAATTATTATTTCATTTTCTTCCACTCGAGTCATTATTATTGTGGAGATATTATGTATAAATGTTGGTCTGGACTTGAATGCACGTCTGGTTGACCTGGAAGCTAATCATCGCTTGTCTGGCCTCGTTGTGGCTGCCGACCGTCCCTTTCGTTTTGTCCGCACGATCTCATTTGACGTTCTTGGATAGCGCGTAACAGCGTTTCTAAGCTTTTGCAGTCCCACACATACCTGACTGTACTTTTTGTGACGGTAAATTCACCTCCCTTTTTGAGTCGGTCAGTTCACATCTTCGTAGCTTGGTCAGAGCAAATTCGGAATGATGTATCAATCACCTATGGTTTGGTCATATGACAGTTAGTTCGGACCCGGACCACTGACTTCACAGTCTGGTAACTGTAATATCGACCGTGTAGTGACGCACATCTTGTTATCAAAGCATCATCATAGACAGCAATACATCAGTGGTTCACACTGATGCTTAACTGCCACACAACCATGAAGAAGAAACAAACCCTGTTTAGGAAGAGAGAAAAAAGGGAGAGGGGAGGGGACCTAACCACT
>JTDE01022168.1:21557-36055 GCA_014338405.1 Paragonimus skrjabini miyazakii
CTGGTTTGTCAGACCTCTACCTATTGGCCTGCCTGGCATGAGTGACTCTATCGGTGGGATGGCCACACCGTCCAGTTTAGCCCAATAGGTCATAGAGATGCGCAAGCCGTCACACCGCGTCAAGGTCCAGTCTCGTTGTGACAGTGTTATCAAAGCGTCTGGCGTCTGCTCGATCGGTTAACATTGATTTATCGCATCAGCCTGAAACAACCTGGGGTGACCGTGCAATTTTGTCACGACTATTTTTAACACTGTTGTTGACGCATGGTTTTCTAAAATCATCCATTTGTTTGTTGCAACAAATGGTTACTGTTACATTGTTAGCGAAGGAGGAATGCTAAAGGATGGGGTGATCTTATAGCTTTATTGACCAGGTGTAACGGTAATGTATAAATTGAGTGCTCATCATCGACGCGAGCACATCAGTTTGACACCGATGTCCGACTGCGAGGAAGAACGAACCGTAGTTTAAGGATGAAAGGTTAGAAGAGAATGAGATTTTATCATGAAACTTTTTGTTTAGACTGCGGCATACAACCTCAAAATGTCGACATCTTGCAAACCAATTGGCGGGTTACAGATGAAAGTAAAACCGCATTTGCAAGACAACTTACAGGCACTTTTCACTGCCTCGCTCCACTAATCCTCCGTATTTCGCACATAACTTAGCCAAGTATCGCTAATCTTCATGCTACTGTAACTGGTCGGTTGCCATCACTTCCAAAGTTTTCTACCACAATCTTTTTAAGTCATGAGAACTTCAACCTGTAGGTGAACTCTGCGTTCAAATCATGTTGTTGTATATGATCGTTTAAGGAAGTTGTTGTACGACTTAAGCGTACCTCGCAGTTTAATAAATTTGCGTTTTTTCGGCTACTTGTTGCATTTGTGGGTGTCTGTGAACTTTCCCTCAGAGTATTCTTTGATCTGCTCGTTAGTACCATTGAAGTTTATTCGCGTTATCAAGTGACATGGCGGTTTCCATTTGTCTTTTCCATACGCCGACTAATCACAGGTGTTTCTCGCAAGATTGAAAGCGACGGACCAAGTTTTTGCGATCAAAGTTCTATCCAAAGAACAAATCAAGCGGCGTCAGGAAGTCAGACACGTGATGAGTGAACGAAATGTGCTGGTTCGAAGTTTGCAACACCCGTTTTTGTGCAAACTGCGTTTCTCGTTCCAGTCTGACACAAAATTGTACTTTGTCCTGGATTACGTAAACGGAGGCGAAGTGAGTTTATCGCCAACGGCTCATTGAATCCACTAAGAAGTTGATATCACTCCATCCTTTTTCTGCCAATCAAGTCATCGACTTCTACGCTACGTGGTGCGACATGTACTGTTGAATAGAAATGGGCGGACACAGTTAGCCTCATTCAGAATTGTCGCTCTCCACTCATCGCATTTTCGTGTGCCCGCACCATCGTTTCTCGTTATCATTTGTCTATCCTACATCCACTTAGTAAGTAGTGCATCGTTTCGAAAGTAACCGACGGAACTGTTTGTTTGAATATCCAAGCTGCGCTCAGCTGCGGGTGGTTCACTATTTTTTTTTAAAAGGCTATCGCTATATTTTGACTTTTTGCTCTCTAGTCTGTCTGTGTTCCCTCGTTACTTGTCTTGCGTTATTACCTGTTTTTACACCTGTATAGTTGAAATACGCAGCAGTGCTTCCTTTAAAAGTACTATTCATCTAGGTAGACCACTTTTGTCTAGCCCCATGGTACTTTCACAGGGATTCAGGACTCCATAGGAGTCACATTCCGGATCGCACCATATTTTTGCTCAAGCGCTGGTGGTGTTTGTCATTTCAGTTCAACCATCTGAATTCTGGAGTTCGGTTTGCTTACACTTTATTAAGATAATCAGTTGTGCCTCCTTTTGATGTGCTCTCAAGTTGGGCTAAGTTGCCTCCTCCTCCCTTCAAACAGAGACCATCTCGCGAAAGGAAACGCTTTCGCTGGGTCTTATCAGTAACCTCTGTAAAGTAGAAGTACCTATTGTCTGTGTTAGGGCCATCCCTGTTCTTAAAGCTCTTAACCGTTGTTGCAACCCCTAATTTTCACTGACATCCTTGCGCATTGATTTGTTTGTATTCGATGAGCTGTCTGTTGCATTATGATCGCTGCACTTGCTTTCAGGCAATCAGTCCCTAACCTGTACTACACTACTTTTACTGTGTCACGCGTTGTCGGTGCAATATAACGCCTTCAGCTGCACTGAAATGTTTTCTACTATAATGGGTTATAATAAACGCGTTTGAAGCCAACACAATGTGTAGATGGGCTTCAAGAAACTCATTACCTTATTTTTACATGTTACACTATCTGTATGTATGCTAGTGAGCTTATCTAGTAAGAACAGTCCAGTTTTTTCTATCATGAGGAAGAATCGCATGATATAATGATGTTTATATCGAGAAAAATATTCACTTGACCTAGTTGCTTTCGTGAGTAGTTGAACCCACTGCGACTTAATGAACACGGTTTTGACTTTCTCATCAGTACCACGCAAGCCGAAGAGTTGAATCGACAATCCCTGAGTGTGTCTGAATGGTAGAATAGCACAGTATGGTAGTCTTGACATATGTCCATTAGATTATGATGTTATGGTCCTCATGGGTTTGCAAAAAAATGTATTTAACCTCTCGGAACCATATAGCGCGTGAACTGGTCCACCGTCAGTGAGACTCAACAAGATCAAAACTACTGGCCACCACTCTGCCGGTGGTCACTGAGACTAGTCGTTTACAAAAGCTCTCAACTCCTTCTGGAGCAACGGTAGGTGCCTGTTAGTTTGCTAGTCGACAGAAAATGTCTGATCGACTTCACCTTACGAATAAAGGTAGTGCACCAACTAAAGTTGGCAACGAGTTTTCTTTTACATTTTCTCTGCTATCTGTGTACTCATTTTCTGGTGAAATCTATCTTGTTTTTGGCAATCACTGTCACATTTTGCCTTCTCAAGCTCTTATTGGATTTCGATTTTTGCGCCTTCTAGCTTTATAAACATATTCAACAAGAACGATGCTTTAGCGAAGGACGTTCGCGCTTCTATGCGGCCGAAATCGCTTGTGCACTGGGCTATTTACACTCGGAAAACATCATCTATCGGTGAGTTTCGGTCATGTCTCATCTACTTTCTCCCATAAATTGATATTTCAGTGTGTCCAGTGTATTGTATTGTATACATACATCACGGTATCTGGTGGACCAATATCCCTCTTTTAGCCGTGTTCTAGTCACGTTCTCGTTCACTGTACATGATTGGTTTGCTCTGCTCATCGTCTTCTTCCAGAAATGAAATCATTCGCATTTTCCTCCCTGTATGAAATTGGCTCCCTCGGGGAGTTCAAAATCCAAAACGTGCTACGAAAGGGTGATTTATACTATTATTGATTGCTTAGAAAATGCAGGTTGTGCTCAGTTATGGGTTGGCGTTCGTAGTGCGTGTTCTAAACTATATGTAGCGAGATCAGTTGGATTATTGGCGTGCCAGAGTTGTTTATTTGGTAACCACGTGGATTAACCGTACCGTTGTTCTCGCAGAGTACGAAGTCTTTCGTGCATATGATTTGTCCCATTGACGCCGCCAAACACCGTGGTAAACATCAGTTTGATTTAATAGCGATTCGAGCCAGCGACAGAAACAACATGCCTAGACATGGCAGGCGCTTTACCATCTGAGCAACGAGGTCCCACTGGTAGCTCAGAACTTCCACGTTTTGACTGAGTCACCCACCCGTGGATCCGTCAGAACGTTTGATGGATTTCGTATGAGACTCAGTCCAACCGTGAAGTTTCTGGGTCCCGGTACGGCTTTATAGCTCAGGTGGCTGATCGCATGCAATGTTTGAGTATGTTGCTTCTGTCGTTGGTTCTAATCCAGCTGGAACCCAGTTTCTTCATGGTTGGTACTCTTTTAAACTGAGAAATATTCCAAACTACTTACTAGTAATACCTAACTGTACAGCTAACACTTGTGAACACAGTCTTGCGTTTACTTGACTTAAATCTGCAAATTCATCACCGTGTAATTAAGTCTTGTATGCCATTCGACCATTGGTCTAATTTATATTCATACGGATAGATGTCCTTACGGAGTCTGAATGATGCTTTTCTGTACTGTATTTGCCTCGTCGATTTACTAACGGTTCCTATTTTTTATCATGCAGTCTTTTATGTGAGTCACACACACTTGACAGCCGTAAAAGTCACATCTGCCAAACATCGTACTCTTTACTGTCTTCACACTTCACTTGCTTCAGCCTCGTTCATTCTTGTTCTCTACACTCCACGGGTTTACCGTATAACAGCACAAAATGTATTATGCTGCAGTATGTCACCACTTTATCCCTTGAAACATATATGCGACAGTTATTCGGGTAACAATTACACGATTACACGTGTACTAGTCTCGGCAAATTTTGCCGTTTGCCTTAGCGCTAAGCATCAACTCAGTAGCAACGTTCACACTCAAGTTAATTGGCTATCCCTTCGGTAGGCTGTATGATATGTCAATCTGTGTATGTATACTTAACTTGAATTCGGTAAATGAGCCACCGATCCAAACTACCTGCCGCAGCGTGATCCTACTGTTCTACTCACAAGAAGCGACCGTTATTCGGTAACAAGGTGCGCATTTTTGAAAGTTTACGAAACCATGCGTTACACAGAGCCTTTTGCTGTCTCACAAAACCATCGGAAACATGCTTACGAACGATGGGTTAATTAAGCAGCAGTTATTGAATGGCACGTCTTTTAAAAGGACATCGTCGTAAAGTGGACCAAAAGTCTATCAGCGTCGATGGTGCCATATTGCATTCGTTTGCGCTCCTTTGCAAACAACATGTACTATATGTCATAAAACGGTGGGTTTCTTGAATCCACCGCAATTTGAAAAGTTCAGCACACCAGTTACAATCTTGAAATCATGGGTAGGCTACTGTCCGAGGATATCTGAAAGTGCTTACGTACATATATTTATCTGTTGGTTGGTTCCAAAAACACGAGAGATGAGCAGATTTCTATGGTTTCAGTTGATTGAATTTGGGATGTCTACAGTTGTAAGTGTTCATTTTTTTTTGGAAAAATCATTTGGCAGAAACCTAACTTATGTGACTAAATTCACGTTTCTATGTGATCATTGAGTACGAACTGTTTATCTAAGACACACCACGTGATTTACATGTTTTCATCTTTTTAAGTTCAGAGGGTCAGTTATTGCTTCACACATGGTAGCATTTTGCCGCGTACACTATCATTCTGTGGGATAGGCACTTGGTACTTTCGCCAAGGTCCGTCAGCTGTGACGTAGTGAATACGTCCGGTTGTCCATTAAAGGGATGGGTGTACGATACGTACGTACATTTTGTCTTGTTTTTCTGAACGGAGACTTGGTCCATTCAAGTGTAAGTTAAGCATAAGCTCCGATATTGGACCCCTGTAGTCTCCGCCATACAACCTTCATCAAACGAGGTATTTGTGTTTGCACTGTAACACTCCGTTGGCCTCTAGCGTGGACGTTTGCAACTTCGTGGCTCATAACTGGGGCAATGGAAACACGCAATCTACATTGAATGGGTCGCGTACTCTGTATGCCGGAAGATCACCTGCTTCAACGCACGTTGTTCAATACGACTGTCAATTGATGAAATAAACTGCAAGGCGGTGGCGTTGCCTCGAGGTATGGCAGCTGTTCCCGCTCTGCTAAACAAGGCTGTTTGTCGCCCCCTGTCAGGTTAGGGCGTGCCCGGACATCCACTTCACTGGATGAAAATGCCCTCGGGCATGGCAGTGTGTGATAGCCAATGGCGAGTCTGTACCTCAGAGATCGTCAATTCGTGTTTTTTTTAATTCCCTTATTTTGCGCACCTGAATTCGTTAATTACTCCGTCATTTCGTGAAGTACTGTTGAATTTATGGACCACTGTACCCTCGGTACAATTCAACATTGGATTTGCATGTTTGTTTGAGCTGGTCGTTTTTAATTGCTACTGCCATCGTTGTCCATAAAAACCCCTGACTTATTTCCCGCTACTCTGTCAACTACAGAGATCTGAAGCCAGAAAACATACTTTTGGATAATCAGGTAGTTATTTCATCCATTACCCGACTCACCTCCGTCACGTTTGTACTGTTCATCCACGATACTGGTGAATTTGTAGGTTTACATCTTCTTCCACCTCTTTTTCTTCCATCTGCTGTGATCCCCACACATGTCAACCCTTGATTGTTTGGGCCTCCTATATCCTGTTCATTCTTTTGCAGTGGCTGCCTTCAAAATGTCACATGCACTTATGCATTGAATTGGGAGACTGATGGTCATCGTTGTCCCATGAATAAATACATAACTCAGCTGCTGTTAGCTGAGAATTCCCACTAGCAACAATCAAATGACCTGGATCGGCAACATTTATTCTAACCAGTAAACAGTCGAATCGGATTACCAGGTTACGCCGTCCATGCTATGATCCGTTCAATCTGGTAAACGATCTGAAGTAGCAACGTTCACCGCGAAGGTTCGCGTAGATTTGGAAGTGATCAGCTGATGAATCTACTTGACTGGTCACTAAACAGATTTCTTTTACGACTCAAGTTTCGCCCGTAGATCCCTACCTGGTCTGCTCATTTAGTGATCGTTAGGAGGTTTACTCTTTCACTGGTTTCCGTGCCGATAAACAAGTAGCTGTTCTTGTTTACGATTCATCTCCTTGGTTTGTGTTTACATTAGTAGGATTGATCCAGTCTATGCTAGGATATAACTTTTACGCAGAAGGACGTTATGTAAATTTATCGTTATCTGTTTAATATTCATACTGAGAATATGAAGACCACATCCTCTGTGATGTTCGATTGTTCTTTTGTGGACAATTTTGTTTGGTCTGCAGATAATACCACTAGTGTCGGTATTTCTGTCTGGAGGCTAATCAGACGTTCTGTAGTATCAACTAGCAATCATACATATTTGGAAATGTAGTTTGATAGCCTAGTAGGTTTGGAAGTTGACCCTTTGATCAGGAACGACGAGTTTCGCCTGTTGAGTTATGTATTGTTATTTAGAGATTGTCATAACTAAACCTTTCAGATTAACCTCCTTGACCACAGTGATGGCATCATACTTTATGAATTTACTAATTCTGAAACATTTGTATCTAGTTTATGTTTACTTCTCCACGATTCTTAGCTTCCCATACTTTCAAGTTGAATGCATCTACAACGTGGCCTGGAAGATATTAATCTTAGCATAATCAAACCGTATTAGCAAGTCTGAGTTACTCTTAAGGGAGTCAACCCTGGGTGTGCACTCGTGGCCGGCGTCATTCATGTGTCACTTCGCCTGTCGTAGTAACCGGATCCCAGAAACTCCTGTGCTTATACCTCATCGCAAATGACGTGTACCTATCCACATTTCCGCATCAAATGCCCCATTTCTGGTTATTTTCTTCTATCTGACGTTACAGGGTCATGTTGTGTTGACGGATTTTGGTTTGTGCAAAGAAAATTTCAGCACTACAGACAAAACGGATTCGTTCTGCGGTACTCCTGAGGTAAGTCGTATGGTTTTCTGTTCTATGGTCGTCTTATCAGATCAAGAAATTATTCCATTCATACAAACATGACTTTGTGATGTCCCGTCGGTTGTATGCGATGGCACAAGCCGGAAAATATTCCCCGTTTTAAGTCTTCTGGATGTCATTTTTATTTCATTCTATATCTGTCTGGCACGACCCAGGGAATTTCTCTATTAGTGTTCTGTACCTTAGGAATCGCTCAGACTGAACGGATCATACTAGCGCAGGGGTGCAGAGTCTTGAAACTGTAACACCATGCTTATGTTTCAATACTGTTCGAATGCGTAACTCAACAGGCTCTCTAACGGATTCCGATCAGCAAGCTCCAATAAGCCGCTGTGGTCGAAATGTACCGAGCTTATGGAAAAGAGAGATGTGGCCCAAGCAGGACGCATACCTTCATTTTGACAAAGGTGACCATGCCTCTGGTGTGCGCAGTGGATGTTCTTTGATATGGTTCGATTAGACCACCTGTCGACGTAAGTCTTAGTACGCTTTTGGGAGAAATGTTCCCATTAACAGACCGTGTCCCATTACGATCGTGTGAACCACGATTCGGGAAACGCTGATAGAGAAAACCCTTGAGACACCTTAAAGTTACATCGAATCACTTAAGAATTGAGACATGCCAAGTTGACAACGAGGCATCTTGAAGTGGTATGGATATTTACGCCTGTACTGCCACACAACTACGGGTTATCCCTTTATCAACTCAGATGGAAGGTTATGTGTATCACGGACTGCAGTAAACATAGAAATGAGAGAAGAAAAACTGGTAAGTTTCAGCATTTCGTATTGGTTTTGCGGTACCAAATTTTACTATCGAGAAGGACCGTATCCTTCGCTAAACACACCACTAAGATCGCTTTTGTGAGTGCTCTCTCTCTCGAAATGAGGACAATCCTGACCATGCACTAGTAGTTAATCCACCATTTGTTTCGAAAAGTTTTCGTGATGGTTTGCACAGTACATACCACACAGCTGATACAGCCTTCTATACGCTGTTCATATTGATAGCTATTAAACGTACTTTCTTCGCCTTACCTCCAACAGAATAACAGAATACTTTCTGAAGTATCCTTATCTATCCGGTGCTTTTCTTCTAATGATTTTCTGCACGTGACTTGCTGACCAAATTAGGTGAATAAAACGAGTTCAGAAGCATCACTTGCGTATAGACTGCTCGTTATTTAGCAGGATTTAAATCAGCTGATATTCGCAATCAACCACCGATATGTAGTGTAAAATTTAACCAAGTGACAGAATTGACGTATTTCCCTGTAACATTGGTGCGATGATGATAACGGCCGGCGTTGGACAGTTTGGATTGTCAATTATTTTGAGTGTTTTGGACTCTATATTTTAGAGGATGATATTGTGAAGATGAATGCCGTGGTATCTCTGGAGGGGAATGAGACTGATGTATGTCCAGAACTGTTGTCTGTAGTTGCATCTGTGTGTGATATTTCTCTGAGGTTCTAACTTCCCTTAGTAGCCTAATGGGGCTGGATGAGGTGGCTTCTAGGAGAGTGCTCTTTTTCTGGAAATCATCTTATATATACAGTGCCTTCTGGTTGTTGACGAGTCGCAGAAAGTATTGACTTCACAACAATTCATTTGTTTCTTAGTTTTGGTGAGGAAGCTCTCTTAATGATAGAATTTTCAATCATTGAGCCTTTTTATTTAGTTTATCAAGACTGCAAAAAGACATACATTGAGAGATGTATGCATTTCGCTTATTTGCCCGGATATATAAGCCTGACGTATGGCGATAAAACTGAAACGAGCAAATCTTCTCTCTTTCTATAGACAGCAATATATCAATGGTTCACACTGATGCTTAACTGTCACACAACCACGAAGGAAAAAATAGATAAACCTTGCATAGGAAAAGAGGAGAGAGAAATAAGATGGGAATGAACTTAACTACAAAAAATAGCCACGTCAATATTCAAACAAAGGTGCCTGTACCTTGCAAACACACAACCGAGCTACAAATGAAAGTAAGGCGTCATCAGCAAAATAGCTTCCTCACTGCACCACGTCATTGAGTACATTCACTTCACATACAACTCGACCAAACTACAGCAACATTCACATCACTGAGCCCGATTAGCTGTCATCTCACCTAACGTCTCTAGCCACCAACTCTGTGAATGATGAGAGCCCCAGCCTGGGAGACGAACCCGATCCACAATGGCCAACCCCTTCGTGAACGATTTCATTTCTTTGCGCCAGGTCATCATCTGTCCACCTCGGGTGCACATGAATGAGTTAACCATTTTTGCGCCACAGCAACAAGATTGACTGCGTCAGCATCTTCTGCCTACAACGAGCTGGTGTGTGACGTTTGATATACAACGCCTCCGAAAACGCTAGTATATTGTGCAATAGAACTACGGACGAAGGGACGGGATTAACCACGTGACCTGTTGCGATTAAGTGTTTCACAGTTCAAAGTGCCTGCTTTCTGTTTTCGGATGTTATTGCCCGCTTATTTGATAGGTAGGTAACAGGTAGAGCTGGTGTGCAATAACCACGGTGCTTTTCGTTAGCCGCCTACGTTGAAAAAAAACTTAGACTCGGGGCATCGCATAGCGCACTTCCGCACACTCCAATAAGATATGGTCTTCGTACAGTGGCCAGGGTTTCGGGCTGTTGATTTCAACCCTCGCCCGGCATTCCGTGCTGAGTTTAGATTCGTTGCAAGTTCTTTCTTCTTGTTATACTTGATTAAGAATAATCACGGGTGGTTCGGGATCTAGGCGTGCTTTTCCTCAGGACTCCACCGTCAGTAAGAAAATTAAGCACTAGTGGTTATAGACTGCGTGTTAGCTAACAGTTACGTAAATATTGTTCAGTTGACTGTGTGTCAGGGAAGATTAAATGCCCGCACCAACCTAAGCTGTGTTGTATCAATTCAAAACAATGAAATTCTGACAAGTTACACGCCAGTTATTTTTATTATATCATCACCAGCGACACTCATAGAGCCGGTGCTATAGTGGACAGCTCGGCTTGTGTCACAGGGGTTGTCACATCGGATCGCATTCACGCTGTTTGCTTTGTCTGTTGGGTCCGGACAAGAGTGAACTTGTCTCGGGGATTTGTCATTTTGAGGATGAACATCGTGTTTCTTTAACTCTGTCGCGTGAATTTTTGATTAACTAAAATAAAAATCGTTTAAGACAACCTGTTAGTTTAAGGATTTGTGTCTGAACGGTGCTTCCGCTTTCCGTGTTTTTCTCCAGTATATGGCCCCTGAAGTGGTTCGCCGAGAAGGCTACGACTTTGCCGTGGATTGGTGGTCTCTCGGAGTCATGTTGTATGAGATGTTGTTCGGTCTGCCGCCTTTCTACCATAAGGTACGCGAACGCATGTACACTGCAATTCTGCGGGAACCGTTACGCCTGTGCGATACTATCAGTTTGGCCGCACAAAACATTCTGACTGGGGTAAGTGATCGCCAAGCATTACCACTTCTGATCCCCCTAGTTGTTCGTTGGCGACGACATCGCTTAACAGAAACAGAGCAGCCAGTCCAAGTGCGTGGCGGCAAACATCGGTTTGTTGTACAAGTTGTCAGTCAGGCGCATTTGTTTTCAGCCTGGCTTCCCTGTATTCATCTGTACACCAGTTTGTTTTCAAATGTGGCAACTTTTTGGGATACTGTTTATCCGCATGATTCACATCGACTTTTTGACGAGTAATGGAAAACAGAAGCCTTATTAAGATCATCATGAAGATATTCTTAGACTAGCTGCTTTTATTCACTTTATGAAGTATTGGTTAAAATTGCATTAATCCTATCGTACTGCTCCTATCTTAATGAGTTCATTGGCTATCTTTAGAAAGCGATTGAACATATGACAACAAAGAGATTCAATGGTACTGTCGTAGGAACCGGATATCACTTTGCTGCTGATTTATCAAAATCAGTCATGTTACTGTTTTGTTCGTCCATAATATAACGTTCGCCTGCAAACAACAGAATGCATCAGTTGAGGTTTTACGCTTTTTATTTAAGAAGTGGGCAAGATATTGAATAATTTTGTGCCCGGTTCTTTAAAGTACTGCGCTTAGGCGGATTAAGCAAACCTCTATTAAATTAACTTAGCACATAACCTGATAATGTGAGTATTTGGGATGAGAAGCATCACTAAATATTCGAGTTTTGACGCCAAGATTTTCCTATAAAATGTAACCACAGAAATGGACGATAAAGACGAGTTTATCGCCATCACCATCACAACGGCCTTGAACCTGTCCAGAGTGTATTGTATTTCTGGCTGCTGCTACCTTGGAAGTGGTGTGGGTTATCTTAGAAGTAGAAAGTATTACTAAAATGGTTTAAAAAATTTAAAATAAAGATTAACCAAAAAAGCTAAAAATTGTGTGAATGCAGATATGCCACTGACGGAGGCACACTGTCATCTCGGATAGTGTTTTTGGTGAACGACTGGAGTGATTATGTGGACCCCAACCAGACAGGCGACACCTTCCTACTTTGCTCAATGGAACAGTCAGGGTTCTCATATTATGAGACCACATTGATACTTGACCACTCCACAGTTTTACCCAGGTAAGTTTCTAATTCTTCGCACGAAGACCTGCAAAACAACAGGCGAACACTACAATTAACACAAGTGTGTACAAACATTAGAAACAACCCTCGGTTAGGTAACATATTGCGTTTACCTACTCATCAGTAATCAAAATATCGCTCAACACGTTAGTGCTTTCTGTGATTACAACCTGGGGAGAAGTATTAGTCAAGGGGCCATCGGTCGTAGTTAACAGGACTATTACTGTGTCTCCTCTCGAGGCGATGGGGCAACCTGATCATTACTCACAAACGATTACGGTTGAGCGTCCACATATGATAATTTGGTCGTGCCTAATGTGAGGCCCACGACGCATGGCCGGAGTTCTAGTACCGGTCGTGAGAAGGATATGCACTACTGACGAGCCCTAACAAAAGCGAAACTCGAGTCTGGTGCTTGTTTTCGGAATGGGCCGACTGGGATGTCTCTGAGAATGCGTCAGCTGCGATCAATTGTGGGTGATGTTCAATCTATATTAATAAGTCACATCTAACTTTAGTCAGTGCATGAAACGTATGTTCGAACCGCTTTCAGTGGGATTGAGTGATGATAGCACAAAACACAGTCGATTTATCTCCTGTGTTGAAAATGGAGGATCAAACAGTACACTCAGTAAATCGATAGTTCTGAACTAGTGAAAACGATGCAAATTGACGTTTGTTAAAACCAGGTAGTAAATTGTGAGACGAAGACTGCTGGATAATATCGCATACTGGAGGTTGCAAGCTGTAGTCGGATTCATAAGATTTGATATAACTCTTAGGGCAACGTTGCTTACATCTTTAAAACCATGAAACATAATAAAATGGCTGCACTTTGCATGACGCCAGCGTCGTTCGCCGTCAGTGTAGTTGCTTGATCGTGAAACCTGATGACGATCTGAAAAATAATCAGAGCGTTTTAAAAAAATTGGGTAGTTCGTATTACAGCTTCCTGAGGGCGACATCCTATGGGTCTTATCTGATACGGTTTTCTATCCATTTTTTACAGCGATCAGTTCAATTGCCTACGATGTTGTCGGCGAACACCTTGAACTGTATGAACGGGTAGTCGAACCTAGGTTACAAGCCGTTGATCCGGCTGAGGTGGTTAACATTGTTGTGGCTGTTGCTTGCTTTTCTGTTGGTCACGTTAACCGTTGTTCACTTTAGTTGGCTAATTATTACATGAACAAGTTTTATTCACTACAGCTACTAACTCAACTACTCCGAATCATCCAGTAAGGTTCCTTTGGTGTGCTTTGGTGGTGGCAGACACTTTATAAGAACGTTTACACCGTGATAGTTGAATAGGACGCAAAAAGGAGTTTAAACGACAGATCTGACGAAATTTGTTTCGCCACCCCTTATCAATCCCATTTCAAATAAAGCCCAGTTTGAATATCTATTTGATCGTCCAAAGCAACCATTACCATTGTTGGCCGAAGTGTTTGGTTGATTTAAAGCGAAAATGGTTGTCTTGGTTTACCAGCACCCATCAGATAAAGTTGTTTACTCTCAAAAGAGCACACAAACTCACTAAGCGATTTACAAAGGGATCAGACGTGGTCATTTTTAATAGAACAGATTGCGCGGCTAAGATGACTTCTATTTAATCCGACAATAGTAAATTCTGCCTAGAATCATAATTATGCCGATCAATCGATAGAAAGAGATGAAATAAATCTAAGATTCAGTGGCCTGATTGATCAAAAGGTGTATCAAGAAGTAGTACCCACTGAGGTACAGACAACACACACATATGGCTTGCTAAGGACACAAATTCGGAATTCCGCTTTATCAACCAGGAACTCACTTTATCAAAGTCGGATGAAATGGCTAGTAAAACTTTTTGAACATGTCAGAGCCCACTTGTGCCTGTACCGCTTAAAAGACACTTTCGAGTTTGTCGAGAGCACATGCAACGTAAATGTTGGAGGAAGGAAGACGGCTTTCTGCCACATACATTCTTTGTTTATCAGTGTACCCCTAGATGAAGCAGTTGACATAATTTATGTGATTTGCCTATGTTTCATCTATGCAAACTGTTTACTCTATGGACAACAACCAACGGGCCATTCTACCGTCGGGTAGATGGCGTAGCCATGAGTAATCCACTTGGGCCTATGCTGGCCGACATACCTATGACTTCTTTTGAAAAGAAAACGAGAAATATCATAAGCTTAACGCGTCTGTACTAACGACATGTCATCATCATCATTGAGAATCAGACAGCCAACTAGAATTATTATTATTACTGCCACACTACTAATTAGTAATACAAATTCTATGCTCAACAGTGGCGTTGGTGGATTCCAGCGTGAACTGTTTGAGAAATCCTGC
>JTDE01022169.1:8603-37622 GCA_014338405.1 Paragonimus skrjabini miyazakii
TACAGGGGTAGCCTTTCATCAGAGGCAAAAGACACAAACAGAAAACTGGTTGAAATTAGCTCAACCGTAAGAACTAGCAACGTTGTGATCCAAAACCTCACGGAATACGACATGCCACCGTATCGGTTAGCGCTTTGAATCAGTGATTTGAACGATCAGATACATATTGGGTGTCATAGATGACAAATATTGTCTTAATCTCAAACAACCTTTATTACCCATACATGTTAGAGCCGTTTTTCCAGGTGTACGTAAATCTAGACCAACCGCGAAAATGAAAATTCAAGTAATCGAGAGGCGGAGCGCATATGAAACACATCTTACAAGTGACCTCTTGTAATGCCAAAATAAATCCGAATACCACCTCTACTGAGAGGCTTAGGCAGTCAGACGTGGAACTCTTGAGCATGTGCAGTGACTCGAATTAGGAACAAACATGCGACCAAATAAGTATAGACTTATGCATCGAACGAGATTAATAGGTTGTCCGTAACGTGAGTTACTCTTCTTGAGACTATCGTGCATGTAATGCAGAGGGCCAGACGGTAGAACGACTGTAGAACTATTAGTACACAACACAGCTATTACAAACTGAAAATCCGAAACACTCATAGTGAGAGCAAACAAGTGTGAGAGCTTCAAGCACCTGTGCATGGTGTCCAACTTGTTGCAACCTTAACCACATGAACTCATTAATAATATGAGTATTTCTCGGCATATACAATAAGATGGCTGCATTGACGATAATGGAAAACTGTTCACAAGGCCATACGTGACAATCACTTGGACATTTATCGGTTGTGTAACCTGAGCACTATTCACAAATGGAGTTAATTAAAATTTTGCTTGTCCATATCCTGCCTTATTTGATACGGGCAGCATTTCAAATCTTAGTGAAAAAAACTGGTGCTTGCCATCATGAGCAAAAACAGATAAGAAACTCACAGCTTATTTTTGGATTGGTTTATTGAACACGCTTGGCTGAATACAGTTCTAATTGCCATCCTCATAATTGTGGTGGTTCCAGTTTGGTACGTATTTGTTAATGTCTTATTACTGCTGCCAGCAAAACCTACATTGTTTTGGTGATACCACTCACTTAGTTTGCTAACTCGATGAGGATCGTCACAAACCACTAAGCTGGAATTTGACTGTATTTATTACATATTTTTCATATATTAGACTATCTTTTTATAGGTCCAGCGAATAAAATCGGAGTGGCTACGCGACGATTATGTCTGAAAGTGACTGCGTGCTACTTCAAAGCCGCTTAGAGATTTACCTGAGGAACACATGGATACCAATTAAAGCTACCTTGAAAAGCGAGACGTTGGCAATTGAACTGGAGCGCAGTCCGAACGGAAATGGAACACAAGGTGAGTTCTTATCTGAGTCAAGACTGTTCCTTGCTTTACATCGTTGGCGTCACTGGCTGGGGACCAGCATACTTGAACGCACAGGACTTTGTTAAGGTCAATCTTGTAAGCATGTACCACCACACAGTTTTGGTTTCACTTACTTACCGATGCGGGCTGTGTGTTAGTCTTCCGTCAGTTTGCTTTGTTACAATTGGTGAACATTTTCATCAACAAAGTTGAATCCGAGAATTGTTTACCATGATCGGTTGGACTAATCGGGACCTCGTCTCTGATGGTTGCTGGCATGAGTTCGCCTTGCCTCAATTTATTGCACACACTCAATATACATCGATTTCTCTGTATTTATTTTATATTTAACATGTTTAAATAAAACAACCTGTTCATGGCATCGCAACTTAAGTAGAGGACTCAAAATGCGCATGTTATGCGACAATGCAGTCATTTAATCATTAATCACGTAATATGCAAACTTACAAGGGTTTTCTGTCAACTAAGCATGTGTTGAACTAAATTCCGTAGGATCATCCACAACACTGTATCGAAATCTGTCAAGCGTTACTTATCCATAGTGAAGCGATCAGCTTGAGCCTACGTGAATGCCATGAGGTCATTCACAGAATAGTGTAGTCTACTGGTTTCGCAGGCACTGTACTTCCCGTTTGTAGGGTATGATGGAGGCTGAGAATATGGGGCGGATAACTAAAGACTGATTCAGGACAAAACACAGTTCACGATGGCTAAAAAGCTGGGGAATAATTATACCTTTCGCGTGGTGTCTAACCATCCCGGTGCCTAATAAGCACATACACTATCAGTTCACATTTGACGTGCAGCGAATGGTTATACATACGTGATCAACCAGTCATCTTTTTTTTACAGAAGAGAATATCTCATCTGCTAAACGTGTTGTCCGAATTACAAAGGAGGAGTTGAATGGTCTTGGAATCAGCATCAAGGGTGGACGTGAAAACAAAACACCGATCCTGATCAGCAAAATCTTCAAGGTGAGCATATGTGCAACAGTTGCAGTGATACGAAATGAAATGAATTTAACTGTATGATGACGTGCTCTATTTTGTCTGTGAATTTATATTTGGGATCTCTAAATGCGGTTTTCCAGAAAGGAATCATGAGGACAAATTTGTGTCGTCTTGTTTACCTGCTAGTTTTTACATAAAGGGTGGGGGTTAAAAAAAGAAAACTCTACAAAAGTAATGTTCTATTGATTGATTGTCACGTAACCTAACATCACATGATTAAATTAGAAAGAACCGACGGTCCTTAAGTTATAAGGCTACTCGGAGTGGAACGTTCCCTTGCATCTGCAGTACGAAAGTGATCTACTCCAAATCCTGGGTTGTGTTGCGAGTCATATGGTCGTCGTTTGTGATCATGAGAGCGCTGGCAAATGATTGAATGACAATCATTAATAAGTCACTTCCGAAACACGGTCAAATGTGGTTATTTGTGGTAATAACAAAAGTTAAATGAATGTAACTAAAAGATTCTATATTTTGCTTCTGATGCAGTCTAGTAAAGGAGAAATAGGACAACACCTAGAAAGATGCAAACGTTGATGAATGCCTTGTAGCCTTTTGAAGGTTGGTTGCAAGAAAACAGCTAGCAGATGTAGACACATCCCTTGCGGAAATAGGTGTACTGTGTGGGATGTCTGTGACAAGCAGTCACGTTTGCAGTAGTATGTGGAATATTGCACTAAAGTTTTCCACGCCTACATCTATCTTCTGTCGAAAGTTACTACGGATGGAAATACATCACAAGGGCAAACCACTCCAAGTTGCCAACTAAATCCCATAACATTCATTAGTGCTCAATTAGTGTTCACGAAGTTGAGTGACTTGTGCTTTCAACTTGATGAGGGATTCTAGACATAGAGTGATTTATTGAAAATAACGTGCAGCTACCGTGCCTTCTACTTTTGGGTAAGCTGACAACCTGGCCATCACTGACAAACGAATGTGGTCGAGCTTTCAAGTATGATCGTTCGATAATGTTTATCGTGCTGCTAGTGGAGGGTCAACTCACGCGGTTTCCCCATGCGAACGGTCATTTTAAGAATCTGCACAACTGACGAACTCCAGCGATAGTGAAACTTGATATTTGTGCTCCTTTTCAGAGGAACCAAATGACAAGTCCACCTGAGTGCGAAGTTGGCGATTAACTATACGAGTGGTTTTCGATCTACTCAACTACCTCTAATATTTATCAACCGTCCTTTGTGACTGGAGTGTACTTAGATTTATTTGTGCAACAAGGTGATGATCTCATGCGAGAAGTAAGTTTTGCTTTGGGTGACTCTTACTGTTATAGCTAGTTTCAACATGACAAGATTGGGTTGGTACTTACTCTGTATTTGTTATTACTGGCAGGTCACTGGAGACTATCGATCATTTTACCTATCCGGGTAGTATTATTTCGTCAGCTCATAGCATCGTTGACGGGATGTACATGAAGATAATGAAGTCAATTGGTGCATTCATCAACTTTCGTCACTCGTGGTGTTGAAAAGACGTCCACTTGTTTAAAAGTAGAGTTTACAATGCGTTTTTGCACTCACTTTTGCTCTGTGGCTCGGAGTCTTGGCCCATTCTTGCAGAAGATGTGCATAGCCTCTCGTTACTTGATCACCGTGTTCTTCGCCAGTTGATCTATATTAAATGAACTGATTTTCAAGCAAGTCGATAGTCCGCCGGGGCGTGTTTGGAAAATGTGCAGGTTCGCGATGGATAGCCTCGATGCTGAAAATGCACATAGTACTTTGTTCGGATCATGTGCTCCGTATGCCGACGGAACGTCTACCGCACTGCACATTGTTTGTTGTTGCAACTGATGTTTGCAAGGAACCACAAGACAGCCAGCAAATGACATGGTCACAAGCTAGTTAACCCCTGACCGTCCCTCTCAGTAAGGTTGGTAGGTGTCATGTGCCAGGTTGAGGAGTTTGTGGCTATCCCTACGACTGATTGGAAACATTCCTTAACATGGCATTGTGTCGCAACAAATGACCAGCCCGTATCTGCAAATTTGTTGGCACTTCTGTTTCGTGAAGCTCGATTGTTTTTGTTCATTTCCCCTCTTCTTTTTTTTTCGCTGTACTTTCGTACCTACTCATTATTCTGAAAATTCGTGGACCATTGTCAAGACCGACGGGAACCTGAGCCATTTTACCCACAGGTACCGTTCAAAGCTGGAGTTGGTGATGAGAAAATAATCACAATAATTTTCAAAGGGCTTTTTGACAAGGCTCGCAAAATGCTCAGTAGGATACTACTAGCCCGACGACAGATATTTTCATGACGATGCTGCAATGAAAACGTCAGCCATGTATGTCAGTTGCCATAGCCAGATTGAATAAAGGCTGTCATCCAGTACGAACGAGATGGGATAGATGAAGCGGATTGAAAAGTTCAATTGGTACCGTTAGGAATCATCGCGTCGACATTCTGCAGAGAGGTGGAAGTTATACGCACTGTTGAATTCCATTAGGTACATCATTTTTCTGGAAACACCACAACTATGAAACGATCGCTTTCGGATCAATTCTGTTAGTCGGTGGTTAGTTAAAATTGTTTCGCATGTGAAATGGGTTGTAGGACTGTGGAAATATGACAAAAAGCAGAGATCCTTATCATTGTGGGCATTCTTTGTTGTGCCCTAACAGTGTATCCAATTGCTGATTGACTCATATTTTGTATACCCCGAGTCGTCTTTATTTTGATCATGTTGTACTGTATTATTTAATTGGGGTTACTAGAGATGTAGGCCGTACAATTTGCTTGCAAATATGGTTACTGTTCAAGTTGATGGTCGACACAGACCTAGTCTTGAAATACATAGCCGCAGTAATGTGTGAAATTGAAGGCAATACCGCTTTCTTTGGTGCTTCTTGAAATATTTTCCATAGTAGTTTCCTCTGCACACGTATCCCACTAAGGTCTATACATTCGTCGATATCTTTTTACGCTCGTTATAAGTGCACAAGGTAGATTCATGCATATCTGTTTTCAGCGCACCCGTCAAAGTTTCTGGCCGATTTACTTCATTTTCGCTTATTGTTGTATGATACAACCAATACAAATTATGTGAAAGCAGTCCATATCTATAGGTGTATAAGTACATATATATATAAAGGGCACACATTGAGTAGTGAACGATTTATTGTGACGTTTCAAATGCACACTAGGATCCGTTATATATATATATACATGTATATATACGTAAACATATGTGTGTGTACATGTGAGTTGTGTTTGACCTGCAGCAAGGGACCTTCTTTTTTTGCATTTTCGAACGTCTGGCTTTGCATTACTTCACATCTATTAACTATTTGGTAACTACTTTGCTGGTTGAACTTAAGAAATAAAGCAAAACACACCCGATCAAAATACCTCAACCGCTTTCTTATTGACAGTACCGTCGGTGCTGCCCGAAAAGTCATCTGTTCGAAGCCATTATTAAAGTCTATATTCTCGTGTTTATAAAATACTGCAGGTTCCAAGTCTCATTGAACTTCGTCACCATATCATCCGCCTGTGTGCTTCTTTTAATAGCTCTATTCTGCCTTAAAAGCTAATGTGTTCTAAAGCATTCCGACAACTCCACCTTTTCCCATCTAAATAAACATTCCAGTAGAATCGAGTCGTAATCCATAATCCAGACACATTTTCGACGTTTACCATTTCCGTTTATTTCCACACTCACCTTTCGTTATCAGCTTTAAATGGATGAGAAGGTTACGGTAGACCAAGTTTGTTTTTGGATAGTTAGGATGATTGAACATTTGAAACAGTCAGCGCTAAGCGTAATTCCCTGTCATTTCGGTTTTTCAACTACCATACACTATTTGTTTGTCAGTCTCACACTTGGAGGCATACAATGCTATACTGAGGACATATCATTGCCGCTAACATGCTTGACAACAAAACCAGCGCATTGTTTCTTAAATACCCTCATCTAATAAGATACATTCCCGGATGAGAGATATGAGAAGTAGAACAGGCGACGTTTAATTTTTGAAATCTTTATGTCTAATTTAAAAAGTGAACTTCATGTTGCGTGCTTTCCCGTTGTAAACATACAACTGAATTGAAAAAAAGGAGTTACACGACATCTGAACGACATCTTTGTGGCTTTCACTGTGCTATATTCGCTTTCATTGGCTGAGTGCATAAAACTGTTCAATCTCAATAGAAGTACATTTTCCAGCATCTAAATATCAGTCATTTTTGTCTCCTGTGGGCTATCAGTGACTTACACCAGCGTGAGTTTTTCAGATAATTTGAAACAACAGCAAGTTATTAGCTACTTTATTAATTCATAAACGGAAAAACATCTTATGTTCAATCTCAGCGGTCACAGATTGCAAGTGGAATAAACAATATCATTATATAGTAAATAAAACGCCATCACCAGCGACACTCGTAGGGTTGTTCGGAGACGATATGAGTTTCGGCTCGTAACGTGATAGGTAGTCGGTTCGATTTCCATTCAAACTGGCTGCACTTGATGCGTGCAGACAAGGGCAATAGCAGCAATGGTGCGCTGGCTTAATTGGTAACAAATAGATTATCGGTTCATTGGGTTTCATCTCAGTTTGGCTCACAGGAGATGTGGTTTAAGCCAAATACGTCCAGTCACTTGTGTCTGTGTGTTCGAAGATCTCATAACGCTGCAACGGATAGAAGATAGAATCTTTCATTTTGTTCAAGTGGGATGGCTGGAGGGATGGAAATAAGGTGATGGACAATGCGGCATTTTTTTAAAATAATAATCAGCATCTTTGACGGTGAAGACGCATAAAAAGCCTCACTCAGACCTTACCTGTCAATGCTTGGAGTCCGATGATGAAGCCTATTAAATATGAATGAAGCCATATAATGAGATAAGATATTGTAAGAATAAAATATGCATGAATGAAAAATAAAGTGACCAAAGACATGTCGTTCCACATTATCCATTCAGTCCAGTTGAAGAGTTATGGAAATGCCTTAGCCATCTGTTAGCAAGTTATTGATCGAACTCATCGACCACGGTGGCTTCAAACATCTTCGATGGCTCGGTGTTATATTTCTTAAATATTCGCTATTTTATTTTAAACTAAATGAGCCTTAACGGTACCACACATCTGCAAGTGAATTTACTCTTTGCCCTTATGACACTAGTCAGATTACACCTGTAGATTGGGGGTGAGTGATGTCCGTTTGTCTTGGGTGTTACAAAGACACACGTCAAACGGCCTTTTGTTACTACGTGCGGTTGACAACTTCCGTTTGCGGATTAGCCTGTCACCATGACAGGAATCACAAGACGCCTAAGTAAATACGACACCGCAGGTGGTTTGCGCTGCACTATTTACAGTTCAGTCACATCCTTTATCCAGTGTAAACCAGGAATAAGATCGCGAGACTTATAATTAAACGCGTTGGCAATGCAGCCGGCAGGTGCTGGCTAGCCAGGCGATAAACCACTGTAAACTCCAGAACTTTATCTCTCGAAAGGAAAATAACGTTTCCAAAAGTGACATCTGAGCTGGAAAGAAGGGTATTGAAGATGGTTTTGTTACAGGAGTATATAATTATAGAATCTTTATAGAATTGATAAATTTGTATTAGGACTGTAAAACTAAATAAACCTTTGAGTATACAGTTCGCCGGCAAAACTGGTGAAAAAAATGGGTAGCAGATTACCGTGATACAAGTTTTTGAAAGGGAGAGTAAATGGTTCGTTAGACGATAGGAGTCCTTCGTAGCCGCGAATTAAAACAAAAACATGAACACATATGATCGAGATAGATTAATTGTGTCTAACGCATTTGCTACACCTTCTTTGACGGTTTGTCATGATTATCCATTACTGCCAACAGATTTTTAACCTCAGTCGTCCCGCTGACCTTCGGGTATGTCACCACGACTAGTAGCGCCTATAGTTTTTTTTGTTACAAGGTTGTTGAATTCCCGCCAGCGCAGGTGTCTCTCATCGATCATTCGGACGCCCGACCGCGTCGCACTCCTCCAAACGGTCTGGTTCAAGAATGAGGCCTCACAAGATCTAAAATCGATATTACAATGTGAACGCCTTACTTGGATAGAATCCTAGTGTCGCAGCCTCCCCTCATCAGGATTTTGTTTGCCTGGTTCAAGCCGACCATAAAACTGCTGTTTCGAGATCCGCTTATCAGACATCCGCCATGCGTGTCTCAGCCAGTGATGTGGTTGAGCACCAGCTTGGGTCCAATCTCATTCTTGTCTTCCCGGTGAAGTATCCTAGTGTTCGGAACCGTGCCCGACCACCGAATACCCAAGATGTATCTTGGACATAGTAGATGGAAGCGGCTCAGATACCTCACATTCTGTTGATAATAGATACTACAGTACAACAATGCACACGGCACCATTTTGCAGTAGACTTGAGAATATTGTACTTGGAGACTTCCGGTACATACTGTTCTGAAGGTATGACATCTGTCATGTTTCCCTTGACATAACGTCAGCTGAATTCTATCAGGCTTGTGTGATATATTAAAACAATTCACAAAACTGACTGAGTAGCTTCTAAGATGCCAAGCTCTTTTTTAACGGACAATCCTATTAAGTGTTTATTTCGGAAAATATTAGCAAATATGCATTCTTGAAGGAATAATAATTTATGTTTACTTAACTGCTCATCAACAATCTCCGTCATGAGAACGTCAATAATTTCGTACTGTTTTACTTCCTCATTGAAATTTGTCGTCAAAGTGAGTAGCTGTCTGTGTACTTCGAGCATCGACGGAAAGCAAAACGGTGAGTAGTTGGTACAACTGCTCTTCGTGTACTACGTTAATCTAGGGGGCCATGTTCACTGGGACTCCGGTTAGGCTGAGTGTAACCTTGCCAGAAAGCTGAAAAACAGTCGTCAGATAATTTGGATTGTATTTCGTACTACTGGCAGCGTGCGATTGTTTAAATGCTGGGAGATATTTTTGTGAACATACAGTAGAGGTATTTCCCTAACAGAATTCTTCTGTCACCAAGATAAGAAAAAAAGGCATTTCGGGAAGGTATCCATAAAAAGAGAGTAATCTGACTCTCCAGTGATTTACCGTAACCGTCGAAGTATTGTGCGCTACCATCTACAGCCCTTGCCAGAGCTAGACGTTTTCTTGAATACGTGGGCATCGGACAGTAGCGATCAGGCTCAGATAGCACTGTTGTATTCACTGCATCATCAGGTTAAGTAAGATTTACTCCGTCCAGTGCTTCAGACACTTGTGCCATTGGTTCCTGGTGGGACCACCCCAGAAAACCACATCTCCCGCTGTCTCAGGAGGCATGCTTTTGAACCAGAAATCCAAACTTTGTAAATCTGTCAAAGTACATCGGCGAAGTCTCTGTGTTCAGTGTGTTGATGTGCGCTCCAACAGACAGTAATCCAAACGTTTTCAAGAGTGCTTTCTGTGATGCCCATATCAATAATTGGGCGGAGACTACATTCAGGCACTTTGTATTAGCTGCCGACTTCAATATTCAACCTGATATTCTTTTTACCGAGGCTGTGATACTGGATTTCGTGTATTACGTCCTAGCGTAGCACTGAAAGTGGTGAGAGACTGCTGGATATATGTTTCTTACTGTCGATATTTTTTGAGTACGGCCTTTCAACACAGGTGAAAACATTGGCAAATGCAGGTCACCCCGTGAATTACAGCCATGGACATAAATCGGCCAACTGCAGTGGAATATTGGTAGCTTTTTCTCACTTGTTCAGGGGTCGTAGGCTTGTAAATCTAAGCTTCTCAACTGTCGTTCGAGAAAATAAGTGCTTATTAGTGACATTGATCTACAGTTTGCTTTAATCAGGACGGGTGGGAGAGTTTGGCGAGCACTGGGAAGACATCGCAGCGGTTATGAATGCTCGCTTCGAGAGACTGTGTATCTAAGGGGTTTTACGATTGCTACAAAATCGGGTTTCTTTCCAGCTAATGCATTTTATAAACAAGCATATTTGGGTGGCTCCTGGTTATGACTAGGACGACGACTGTCAATAACTTAACTGCCCGTTAACTAAAAGTTAATACATGCGCCGGGAACATTACTTAGTCGTAAGACAGAAAGAGGCAGAACGAGCCTTTGCACCAAAAAATAGCAAAGTGCTATTCTGCTTGATCTATGCTTGTTCTTGCCGTGAAGTTAGTGCCATTATGACCATATGTGAGAAAGCTGATTCCGGTTATTATCAGTCGACCGCACTGATTTGGCAAATGAATCGAACATTGAGGAAGAGTTCAACTAGTCTGAATCGAATGGAATAGTCTATTACAGCGTTCCAGACAACACCCGTCGAGAATCAATATCGCTCTTAGGCTTACATTGTTGAATAATAACAAACTCCCAAGTGCAGGTCTTCTGTCATCCCCTTTTCGAGGTGGTCATCACAAAGTAACAGCAGACCTGGCAACGTTTTGTCGGGAAGTCCAATAAACTGAAGAGACAAATCGCGGTTCGTAATTATTATCCATTATTTTCGTTCTGAAAAAGAAAACCGACTGTTTAACTGACAACCAGAGACATCAATCTTGTATCTTTTGCTTCTAATTTACTTATGGGTTTATGATTGTGTCGGCTAATCAATCCCTGGATGTTGTTTTGTTGAATGTGCATGTAAAGACGGCGAGTACGCATGTCTGTGCGGCTGTGCATGTTTGCGTGATTCATTGACCATGACACCAGTATAGCGAAAAGGCGTCCAATAAAGCACAATCTTTATTGTCCAACTCGCTAGTTACCATGCCACACGAGCGCTTGCGATTGTGAATCACAATTCCAGTCCACAACACCCCCTGGTTTCCGCTCGCACGTCGTGTGCACTTGTACCCGGTTTAGGTGTATGATTAGCGCCTTCTACCCGGGGGTTTTCTGCCTGCTATTCCTCGGCCGTTGATCCGATTTCGTTGAGCGATAGCTTGTCCGATCGCTCGTGCTGTCCTCCGTCTATAAACCGTGGGCTTTGACCGTAATCCACAGCTGTGTTGAGATATTCCTGAGAGTGTTGGAATAATGACGCCTTCAATTTGGTCATTCATTCTATTTCGGCTGCCACGTCTCGCCCATTGGTCCGACCCGGTCGAGCGATGGCTCATCCGGTCGCCCACGCCGTTCTCCATCCGCTCACTGTGGGTGTTTGAACGCACCTCCCCCTGTGTTGGGGTATTCCGCCGAGAGCTGGACTGCTCGCATTTCCTGCCTGACAATCCCCCACACCAGTGCTTCCGTTGCTATTTATTCGTCTACGTCCGAATGAACTAGTTTGTGTGACCTTCTTGACTAAAAGATAGATCCTCAGCCTGTTTTCGCCTGCATTTCGTTATTGTGCAGCGTACTATTGAACTATGCAGTCAGTCTGTATGATTGTTTTTGTTGCTTCAGTAAATTTCCACAGTTTGACCGTGCATAACTACTAGAATACCGATACGTCATGGAGAAAACTGGAATCGAGAAGAATAGGCCAGACCTTGATCTCGCCTTGGGTGCATTGATCGTACTTTTATCCTGCAATGGATGCATCAGCGCCCCTACAGATTATTGACGATTGTAGTATTTTTATACTTTATGACTACCTCGGATTCAGCCACACGTGAAGTTTTACTAAGCTGTCTCTCAAGCAAAGGAGCTCTAAAGAAAAGTGTGGATCTAGCAACATCACTGTGCGCTCATTTTCTAACCACGTTGAAGGTCTGTGGAAAACTGTTTCGGTTGTTAGTGGCGTTTGTTGAGGGTCCCTGATTGGAATGGACGACATTCTAGTAGGTACACCTGATGACCACTGATTTGGCTGCTGAGTCTTTTCGCGAAACTAAACCGATAGACATGAAATTGGTGGGTGACATTGTTTTTTCCCCTCCGCCGAAGATATGCAAACTGTGGTGAACATAGCGAGTCTTATGTTTATGGAATACGCATTGCACTTTCACAACTGAGTGTGTTACTTTAAAATTGACAGGCTCCCATCACCACGGTCCTTGCTGAAGGCAGTCTGTTTGAGACGCTAGACCGGTTAACGTGCGTGGGTAGCACCAAATTGTCAGATTGTAATATTGCCGGAGATAACGACGATAATAACAAAGATGCATGTTGGTCCTACTAGTCTGCAACATCTGTACTTTCATGAAAGCTCCCGATGACTGAATAAAAGGGAGGTATGGTGATATGGTACGAATCACTTTCCTGCGGCTTGAAGACTGGACCAGCTGGTGTCGAACAGGTGACCAAACTTGTTTTTAGCCACCACTGCCTCTATCGTTTAGCTTACATCAAACGGGATGATCATAAGGGCAACTGGATAGATAGGCTGAGCATGTTAAAGAACATACAGCTGGCCGCAAACAGACCATTTGGACGACGGGACACGAACGGTCAGTTATTGCATTCCAGATGGCACTCCGCCGGAAGCAGAAATGTCTCTGGAGCTTAAGTTAATGAAAGGTAACAAGGTTCTTGGACCAGATCTCTTTTCTCCTCTTTTCAAGGATGGCGGAGAGAGGTTGATGTGAAAACTGACGAAACTCCTTCAGATGATTTGGGAAGCTGAAGAGGTGCATCGTAGTTGACGCTTGTCAACAATAATCCCCGTTTTCAAAGAAGCATCCTGAAGTCCGTATACCTACCGACGCCTCACTCTAGTGTTTGCTGCGTCCGATAGACTTACTGACCTCATTCTACGTCGGCTGACTAAGCCTAGAGAAAGTCGGATACCCGAAGAACAGCCAGGATTCCGATCCGGTCGAGGGTACGTTGATCACATCTTTACCTTGTTACGGACTTTGGGGCATCAATATTCTTGTAGGTAGCCAACCATCGTCGTGTTTTTGGGTTTGAAGGCTGCTCCTGATTCGGTTGCCGGTAACGTTCTCTGGAGCTAAATTCTCTCTAAGGATGGTCCAGGGAAGTACGTGCATCTGTTAAGATCACTGTGTGTCCACTCTGAAAGCAGGGTGAGGGTTTATGGACCACTGTATCGGACGTTTATCACTTCTGTTGGTGTCCGTCAGGGTATCTGATCTCCCCCTTCTCGTTCAATGTTGTCATGGACGACATTCTGGAAAGTGCGCTTGAGCAGTCCAGCTTCCTCGTGGCGGTAGGTTAACCAACTTAACCTCTCTGCTGAAGACTTGCAGACCATGCTGAACAAGGTGTGACCGGGCTGGTTTGTATAGAATGCGCTTCTCATCTTCAAAGTGCAAAGTGCTTCTTCAATACTCGGATATTCCCACTTCTATGTTCTTTATTGCAGGTAATCTGCTTGAGACCGTAGACACTTCCACATACTTAGGTAGCACTATCTCGTCAGCCTGTAATATTGCAGATGAGATATCAGCGATGAGGCAGGAGTAGTGTTCGCCAAACTGCATCACCCGTGACGTCGAAAAGATGTTCGGTTGTCGCTGAAAGTAACAGTATATAATGCTTGTGTACGTTCTGTTTTGCTCTGTGTTTCGGAAACATGGCCTTTTCGCAAGAGCGATAACAACCGCCTTGTTATGTTTGATCGTCATTGGATTGATCGCATATGCAACACTGTCATTCGCCGCAGTCATTGGCCTGCCTGCATTAATACCATTTCTAGTTCTTCTGCTCAGTTTTTTTGTATTATTTTTTTCACCTTTTTAATAGTGTTTTCTTCTAGGAAATTTCCGAGCTGCTGGTGTGGATTCCATATGAGACAGTGGGACAGGTGTGTAACCGAGCCCAAATGTGAAATTTCCGAGCTCCTGGCGTGACTTCGTATCTCAGCTGGTAGAACGCTTGCTGCATTTTAGCATGGTGTTTCTGTCGCTGGTCCGAATCCAGCCGAAGCCCTGACTTTTCACAATTGGGTTTCATCTAATATTCCACGTCACTGTTGGGTTGAGCGGCAGCCCGAGTCCCAGTATCTTCCAGTTAGACTCAAGGCCGTCCTCATGATGATGACGAGACCTACTTGTCGAAATCTTAAACAGCACAGTCTGTGGTTGTCACTTGCTCTATATTCTGGTTAAACAGAAACTGGACCAAAAACTAATCATAAAGATTGTCGTCCGTTAGATAACAGTACGTGGAGGGTACGCATCGATGTGATCGTAAACTATGAGGACCCTGACAATTTTGTTGAGTAACGTCGGTTGATATTACGTGCTCGATTGATGACCCGTGTTTGTTTTGTTTGCCGCTTAGAGGCGCCATCCGACATAACAGAGTGCTGAAAACGTTCGCTCGCTTATATCTGCAACGTTATCCTTGCCTACTGTTTCTTGATTGTTGACTGTACGTGTGTTTGTCGGTTTTGTCAGTATGTTACCTCACTTTGTTTAAATGTTCGATGTTTGCGTGTTCCGATGAACTTTATCCTCAATTCCCGGTTGATTCCAGCCGATCCCAGTCTTATCCTTTACCAAAGCTCTGAGATTTATGTGTAGTTCAGACCTTATTTTGCGTTATATCACATAATCCCCGTTTAATTTTGATATGTTAAAACTTAAGATTTTCAATCTTTTAAATAATCGGTTTCACTTTTTTCATGCAACCATACTGTTGTAAACGCATCATTGTTACGTGCAACTTTAACTAATAAAGGGAGACAACTCAGTGCCTTCACATACATTCCAAAGTACAATATTCTTTGAAAAACCGTCAACTCGTTTTTCCAGTGAATCGATGTCTCTTGAGGAAGTAAACAGCCTTCACCTGACGTACATCCTCACAACATGAAAGCTTCTTTATGGCATGCCAAAAGTGTTAAAGGTGCTTTGAGCGTTTCTGTTTTTCATCAATCTAGCCGCATTTCTTAGTTACTTATCCACCGTAGTTTGTATTAGGTGATCGCACCTACCGCTTAAGAGTCCGTACTTCGGGTGGCATATTAAGAATTCCGGATAGTCGATAAACAGACTGTCATTTCAAGTTTGTCCATCAGCCTGTCCTATGATTGCCGCATAATCATTGCCATGTGAAATGACGATTATTTCATCACACTTTATAGTCATTTTCTGCTTTCTCTGAAAGACTCGATAATATCGCATACAACTTTTCCTCAGTCTTTTTCGATGGCTTGAGGAGTTTTTTATTGGACGAATGCTGTCTCAAGAGTTCAGGTGATTCTGTTTCAAATGCAGTTGGATGGTTTCTCGACTCACTCCGCAGGCATTTGCCTTGCTACTCATTAATTCTACCTTAGCGTGTATTGAGAGTCATTCCTGTCAATTAATATTGGTGATTCACACTACCTAGCTCATATCGTGGGATCAAAATGTCAGGTAAAATTACGTCCGTATCTGTTTCATCGCTGTACTAACCACCGTTGGTCACAGCTGTAATAAATTCATGGTTGCTGCTGATACCTAAGGGTCACACAACGAGAAAAAGAAATAGTTCATAGTTAGGAGAAAGAATTAGAATTTCAATAACCAATATTCACGTGGTGAGACTAAAACATGTACCGGACAGATTCCTACTTCTTGTCAGTGAGTAACCAAATTTCTGGGGATAACAAAACAGTAAGTATCTTCCAGTCGCTTTCAAAGTCACCGTTTTTAATCTTCCTTGCTCCAAAACAACTCATGTGAACGACAACTTCTGCTTCACTGAGCTTGGTTACTGTGTATGGGCCATATCGTCTCCAACAATAAACCTAATGAGCCAAAGGGCAAATAACATGACCAGTGAAACTACTAGCAACTGTTTAACTCCAAATGTTGAGCCGTCACCTTTTATCTTAACCAGATCACCTACTACATCGTACACAGTTGCCACTTATTCGATGAGTCTATTTATAAGGGGGCATAATATCCCGCTGGCACATCTTTTCGGTTGTAGCGCAACCGTAGGTATATGGTAGGCCTGATGAGGTTAGCAAGTGGATATATGGAATGGAAGATCTACTGAGTTCATTCGTACGGTCTTTGATTTGAATAGTTGAGTCATGTGCACAAGATTGCAACCGCTTTTTTGTCACACCAAGCCTTATTTGTGACTATCGTACCCAAGACCTGTAATATCCGAGGTGTACACACAATGACGTTGCATCCGTACTCGTGGGTTGTCTCCGACATTCCGCTGGTACCCTGAAAACTCGTAGGCATTAGGGTAGATGACTGCTAGTCGGGTTCATTGAGGTGCCTGGTCGCACTGTGTGTAAAACCGTGGGAGTCAATGAAACAAACAGGCTGTTTAGTGGATGCTCTGTCACCTTCACTTGCAGCTGGGTTATCCATACGGATGGCACAAGAACGTTTATCTTTACTACCTAATTGTGAACATAGTTTTCCGGCATCAGATCTCAATTCCTTATTTTGCCTTTTCTGACTGTGGCTTACTCGTCTTGAGGTTGTAACTGTCAAGCATCATTGTCAGCCACGCATGTGCTGCTTTCATTAATGGTGTTGGAAGTACATTTGTAGCATACCATACATTCATGCAGTATTGCAAGTAGACGGGAAACTGGAAAGTGTGATCGTGTTTGTTTTGGTTGAGGGCGTTGCATTTCTGTATGCAGATGTGCATGAACGTTTGTAGGATTTATGATCATCTGCCCACGTAGACCGATATTGATGATTTGTTTTGTGAAAGTCCGTTACATGTACATTGTCAAACCTCACCGCACTCAATTGGATGTTGGTTTGTTCTACAGGGTATGGCTGCAGAGCAGACGGGTCAGTTGAACGTTGGCGATGCCATTTTGAGCGTGAACGGTGAAGATTTGCGGAACAGCACACATGACGAAGCTGTCAAGGCGCTTAAGCGAGCCGGTCGCATCGTCGAGTTGGAAGTGAAACACGTGCACGAAGTGACACCATACTTTCGAAGGTGAGTTTGCTCAGTTGACTGTGCATCGATTTATGTAATCATTCTGACGCTTTTTAACTACTTTTTTACTTCCAGCCGTGAACAGTATGGTGTACGAAGGATAAAACTAAGCGTTTGGATGAGATTATTCGGTTGTTTTCAGTTCGAGGTCAGTGTCGTGGTTGTCGAAACGGTCACCTCACAGGAATAAGGCCTGTGGTTCACATCATAATCCGAGCAAGATTATGCACTACTGATAGGTTCCCACAAGCTCCTTACTAGAGTATAGTACTTCTTTTCGAAGGGGAATTGCTGAAAAGTACATGCGAACCGGCAGTAGTAATAGGGCTCAATCTATATCAGTCATGCTCCCCAGTACTGTTCTCTAATTGGAGTATTGTTGTCATTGTTTTCATCTGAATTCTCATGAGCTCACTATCTTCATAACTTGTTTGTTGGCTATTGTTATATCCACGAGTGATTTAGAATTGGTTTAGTGAACGTTACTGTTTCCGGCAGTTTTCTGACATATATGAGAATATCATCGGTATTTCCGTCAAGCAAAATGTTTCCAGCAACATTATCTTTTATACTTTTAGCGTACTGGTTAACGTTACGGATGTGGTTGCCATTGGCAGTGACTGCAGTACATGAAATGACAGATAAACACTTGAGTACAAGTATGTAATTAAGAGTCAGCAGCCTGATGAATACAGGCGCGTCTTCAACTGCAACACGTCATCTCAGAGAGCGTTTTTAACGAATGGTGTGTGAATGGTCGCTAATCTAGCGGCCTTGTTCATGGTGACAGTCAGGATTTTTGAAACCTATAGCCGCGTTATCGTCTGTTCACCTTGCGACTATTTTTCAGTTGTCAGCAGTCACTCTAAACAATGCGCAATGCGATGGTCGCTTTATTGGCGTAGGAAGTGCATGACTGAACTAACGTACACCATATGTTATCACCTTGGTTATCGATAGCGATTATGGAGGTTTCCCATATGCACATGATAGACTGTTGCGTTACTCACACATTTCGTCTACTTGACACAGGTTGATTACAGATCGTTGTTGTGATTGTCCGTTACGGTAACGAGACAGTGTCGATTGACTTCTTCTACTATTTACACGAACTAGTTAAGCTGTTCTGTTTTTCTAGCACGATGCTCATGTCACATTAGAAAGTGCCGTAGATCACTGTGCTGTTTTTTCGCTTTTTCTGATCACCTTTATTATTACTTCACATGTACACTGATATTCATCATAATCATACTAAAAATATGCCGGAATCAGTCATTCTAGAAGTTCTTTGATGACCCCACTGTATCGGTGTTTGAATGATAGATAAGCCCGTTAGTATGTGTAGTAAGCACACCATAGCGACATCAACGAGATGCTAATCTCATAGGCTTGTTTGGAATAGCTGAGAAAACAAACGAATATGAGTCAGAACACAATTATATGTGACCATATCCTACGTAATAAAACGACAGAATGCCGCTTATGAAGAACTTTATTCAAAAAGTGCAAAACATTTTCGTAGGTTTGTCAAAGCTTAAAGCACTTCAACTTTATTTCAGTCCAAGATAGCAATAAAATCCTGACATTTTGTACTGACTACTCAATACTATATGACATCAACCGGAAATTTATGAGACTAACGGAATAGAGTAAGAATGGTCGAAATCATTTGAAAACGCGGATGTATACGAGTATAAGACTTGTGAATATTCGCCTCTGTACACATAAAATTGGCTTCAATGAGCTAATCACAGTCGACTGAGCGAGCAGGAAGCTAGTGTGACGCATCATAATCCTAAGTGTAGATTGGCATTTGATTCGATGGCCCTCGATCAGCGGGTATCGTGCGATTGATAAGGTCGGGAGTTTACGTGCATCTGGGATTAACGGGTTAACTTGCACTGTCACATACTGAAACTACTTTCATGGTTGTTCTCTCATTCTTGAGGACGAAATTATCTGAGTTCCGATAATATAACTTGTACCGGAATTTCTCACAAAATTTGATGAATACAGTATGAATTGACTTCAATAGGTTCGTTATTCTTCCCTGATTGGGTGTAACGGTAGTTCCAGAGTCCGGTGGAATTTTGCCATTTAAAATGTCTTAACGTTTGTGTACAGAAGTACACTATTCTGGTTCTTGAATTTTAACTGGCGATTTTATCTGTTAGTGCTCCCAACTAGTTGTTTCTGTCGGTGAACTACACAGGGTATCTATCACCTCACAACCTAGCTGGAACCAATTGACTTCCGTGAGTTTCATTTATCTCACGCTTAATTCTTATCGCTGAAGCAATTGCGATTAGCCGTTCTGAATCGACCCTGTGTGTATAGAAACAAGTGTTTTAAGTCATTTGACGTACGACTTTAACACAAGCATCTCCTTTCGCTTTAGTCATTCCCGCTTCATCCCAGCTCAGTAACCGTACGTATGTTTTCGATTATTATCAGTCGTCGCTGCAGAGTCAATACAAGTTACCAACACTTACCAACTTTCGTGTTATCACTTCTATGTTTAAATTTGTTGTGCTCGTTTTTGTTTATCTGTTGCATGTCAGCTGATAGGGTTTGAGAATTTTGGTACTGAAATAAAGCATATCGTGCTAGCCAGCTTAACACCTTGTATAACCTGATCACACTTGTCCATGCGAGGGCACAAACAGCACATTAGAAAAATGGATAGATTGGCTTTGAATACACACTCCGACTACGTAATAGACGGATCAACCTACCTGTGCCATCCAATCGTGTTTTACTTGTCAATTCGAAATATTTTCGTCCTTTTTGCCCAGCATCCACTTACCACTAACCGTATTTCTGTCTGTGAATCTAAGTTTGGGCAATTAAAAATGAACACCAGCACGTTCTGAATGAATACAATAGTATCACTCAGATTACCAACTTGAGTCCACCCGAACATTAGCTGTATACCCAAAACAGTGACTGGGAACAGCTTTAGATGACTGACATTTTTCTGTAATCAAATTTCAGTACAAAATCGTTATCGTTCACACCACCCTTACTTCTTCTATTCTTCACTGTGTGTCACACAGTCTAATTGTCTTCCGGTTTTCGATCGGCAGCAGCATTATTTCCGGTCTAGAGTATATCAAATGCTCTTCCGTGGCTCTGATTTATTAAATCATTTGTACTTTGTGATTCTGCATTCCAGTAAAGGTTTTAACCAGCAAACTGTCAAATATGATTGATTTTATGTTTTGAGAACAAGTTACAAGCAATGCGTGTTGTTGGCATTGATGTTTTTTTCACATCTTGTTTCGCAAGCTCGTGTTGTTTGGGGAACCGTAATGATTGCAAACTCTAGGATCCTTAATTATGTCCAGAGGGGATCTAATCGATTATTGTTTAGCGGAGTAGAAACAATTAGATCTTGATGTAGTATCAGAAATTTATTCTTTACGAGAGCTGAAAGTTTCCGACTAAAGGCGGCAAGTCTGTTTGAAGTGAACTGTATCGATTTTTTAATTGGCCAATTAAATATCTGAAGATCCTCCCCGAGTTCGAATAAAGACATAACATCAGCATACTTGTTTGTTGGGGGGGTTACTGAATGTGGAGCATATTTACAATGTAAGAGTCAACTGTGGGTTAGTTTTGTTTTATTGCTCCTTAGGTTGAGCAGTTGTCCCTACTCTCATAGAAATTCTTTCAACTGTCAGTTTTATGCTGCTCTGACCATTCCTGACTAGCATTTTAAAATTGTCCTGTGCTACTTTTGTTAGATGCACAAGATATGTGGTCATTCTTCGTAAACTTGTGTGCTAGTTTTTTTTTGTTTCTATGCGGATTTTTGCCTCGTATGTTCAGTCCGTGATTTGCTCGTCATTGAGTTGATCGTAAAAATGCTTCGCTGGTGTGGTTTCAACTTATCTACATCTGTAATCAGCTTATTGTTTGCCCTTTATTTTCATACTTTACGTTTGATTAGAGGCTACGGTAAACTTTCCAACCGCTTCAACAGCAATAACGACGGTGTATGTCAATTTTACAATTTTCCCCCGGGTTGTCTATAATACTCACAGAATGTTGACATGGGCCTTCTACTCGATAGAAGATTGATTTTATTTGTGATAAGTGCAAGATATTGCCTTTTTACAATTTTTAATCAGCATAGACAGCGCTAGATAATAAATCGTGCTTTGTTAAATACTTCGGAATTCAAATTGCTTCATAGAAACCGAAATGGCCACATGTGTATATGGAGTGAAATACGGGTTCGTACCTGAAGGGCTAGGATTGTGTTTGTTAATCTCGGACAACAGAGAGGCACCCCTTTGTAGCTTAATGATGGCGTGTACGAGGTACTGGTAGAAACTGTATCACTTTCTGTATATGTATAGCTGCTCAGAGTGGAAGACGTGAACCGTCGTCAAGTACTTGACAATTGATGTTTGTGCTTGATTGCTCACATCAGGTGGTACCAACGCGTAAACAACTATTAGCTCAGCAAACAAATGCTTGATAAGACATAACAGGTTGAATCAATTACTGAAGGGTACGTCACTGTAGATCACAGTTGTCTCTCGAGCTGAGTTAATGTTTGGAGACGTTATGTGAGATGGCTCCTAATCGACCTCAGTGGCATTAATATTGTCTTTGTTTAGCTGAGTTTTATCTGAAGTAAATACAGTTGAAGACACAGGATAACGAAGACCACAGGGACCCTGTCTCACTTACAGGTTGGTTATCCGTTTGTAATGTGTAGGAATTCAGAGATTTTTGAATTTACATAAGTTTGTTTTTATCAGTCAGATCCCGTCTCTTCTTTTTCTGGTGCCTCTTATTCAACGTTCTTTTCATCTCCGCGTGATTGTGTGACAGATGAACGTCGACCTGAGTTACTGTTATGCTGTTGTGCATTATAAGGAGAGTGACGCACAGTGACATACTGTGTCTAGTATACTTCCTTCCTTTTAAACAAACGATGGAAAAAGAAGTGTAGTAGCTAAGGTCTGCGACTCATATACTCAGCTGCAAACTCAAAGGCAGCAGACCTGTGACCCAGCGGATAGGCGTGAATCCTTATTCTGTCACTTGCCAATAGGTCAGAGTTTGAATTCTTCAGCTTATGTCGTTTGACATGACCCATCAAGGTCTCTATTCCTCTGATGATCATCGATATCAGCTACTTCGAAAGCTAAATTTCTGTTCTGTTTTGGGGGAACTCATTAAGGTAATAGGTTAATTCAGTGATTACTTAACCAACAAAAGCCTAGGTTGGGGCACTTCTGCCCTGAGATGATGAAGAAGTTGAAAACAACTGAGAAACTGCAGGGCTGCTTGTGGATCAGCAAACGATTGTTACTGGGTTTAGTTTAAATTGTTAGCTATTATGCTAAACTGGATGATGTTATCATCATACTGATAGAGTCACTCATGCTAGGTAGGTCAACAGCTAGAGGTCTGACGAACCAGTCTCTTGATCTTCCAAGTTTAGGGTTGGGAAAAAGTCAAATTTATTTTCCGGAAAATATACTAGTTTTGGCTCACTGCCATCCAACTGCTGTTTTGCGGTGTGGAATTTGGGACCGAAGGCTTTGGTTGAAAACCCTGCACTCTCTTCTATCTAGGCCTAGACGTTCCGGTAGTATCCCAGCGCACATACAACCATAAATGTTTACGACATCCGTAGGTGCACACTGCTTCGGCCGCCTCGTAGTATAAACAAGACTATGCTATCTGTTGCATACAGCAAAGAGAATAGTCGAAAACATGCTACCGCCGATCCCTCCCGACCTCTATCTACTCTGCTGATCTCACAACAAATATAGCGAATCAAGTTAATAATGTCTCGGTAAGACTTATCTCTTACCACCCAGCCTCAAGGTTTCTTCGTCCTTTGATCAGGCCTAGAATACAAATTACTGTAAGTACTTTCATGTTCATATTCTGAAGCAAATAGGTCACCAGACCACCTCCGGGCGAACATTAACCTTATTAAATGTCGACATCTGCTGCATTTCAGACAATAAAATCCATTAGAATATTCAACATATCAAACTGACGCCACATACTGTATCTATTTCATATTGATTGTGTGCCTCGAGTGACTGCACGGCCATCGCTACCGGTCAGGCTTAACTGGGTATAGTGTATGGCGTAACGGCTGGTAGATTTGATTACCTTTTAACAGTACACTATGTGCCATCCACTTGACAGGATCTGTTAAGGCCAACTCTAGACGCCAAATCATCCGGTGTTTTTTTCACGGTATCTACTTACGATATAATTGACTGCGGTGACCTTGCTGTCAAAAAGGCCTTCCACTCGGACTTGACTGTTCCCCTTATGTCGACACTTACCTGGGCCATAGTTATTCTGGTCGGAGATATTAACGCCGTGGTGGTCCACCTTAATGATGCCAAGTACTGTTTAAGTGGCAGGCTTGAGCTAGTGGCACATCGGTTGCACACTGATGGGTGGTTGTTGCAACTGTGCCCCGAACACCGCCTGTTTCCAGTCGGCACTAGTTTTAACTGATATACTTTATATACTTGGCGACCTCTCTCTTCAACTCTGACTTAGCCTCAAATAAACCACACCGCTGTTATTCATAGGTGGTGTGGCTTCATTTAGGAATACCTTTCGTTGTGGTGCACATAGCTGGATTCAGATCATGCCCTGGAAGGCTGTCAGTTTGTTCTAACTTTCGTTGCTCAGCGGTTCAACCGATCGTGACGTCTGGATTTTGAGAAAATAATCAGTCAGTCGTTAAAGCGTATATACCATACTAGTCTAGATTGCAAGTTTAGCGGTTCCCACTTCGGAGATCTTAATACCTGCTTGATCAAACTTTCACAGTCGATTTGTGAACCTGGTAGTACAGCATGTGTCACGGCGATTCGGGGGTTAAACAAAGATTTGATTTCTGTGTTAAGGTATTACATGTCAGACGGAACATATCTCGTGGCATATCATACAAAAAGTGGCAAATTTGATACGTCCGCTGCGTTAGTGAATTCCAACGTGAACTGATTGAGAAAACCTGCTAGGGCTGTCAATCTGCTGAATCAGTTGGTGAATTTTATATGACACAATAGGTTGGGTGGGTAACTGAGTTCAAGTGTGGAATTTCTGGGCTCCCGGTGTTGTTTCGTAGCTCACCTGGTATAGCACTTGGCTCCTGTGGATATGCTGTTTCTGTCTCCGGTTCGAATCCAGTCACAGTCCAGGGTTTTTTCAATCGGGTCTATTCTATGAATTCAAGAGTGTCGTCGGCAGGAATATGAGGCGTAGCTAGATAGTCGACCGTGAAGCCTGACTAATGAAGAAAGTCACAGAAATGGAAATTACTTTTGCTCCATTGAACATCAGTAGACTAGTCAAACATATCCGTATTACTAGACGAGGGCATCCGCCCGTTAGTGAAGCTGTCAGCGAAAGAAATGAAATACCCATCCCTAATGAGTCGCGATGGTTAGAGCGCTCGTCGAAACATTTTGAGCGTAATCTCAGCTGGTCTTCTGCATCTACTGAGTTATCGCCGCAAACTCGCGGTGTAGAATTAGAACCAGCTACCGAAACTGAGGTCCGCTGTTGAATTTCGACTCTCAAACTTAATGGAGCTGCTGGCCCAGGCAACATCGTGTCGGCACTTTTCAAAATGCGTGAAAATGCGTTGGTAAAGTTCGTAGCTCAGTTGTTTCATCTTGTGTGGACGACTAAAACATCACTATTTGCTTATATTACTCGATAATACTTTCCATATTCAAAAAGGGGGCTGAGGCTCTTGCAAAAACCATAGACGGATTGGGTTGATTCCGGTCATTGACAAGTTCACGAACCTAAGAATTCGCGTCTGCAGTAGCACCTACAAGGATTGGGCAGTATTCATCCGAGAGGCAATTTTGTGAAGTTTTAAGGCCGCCTATATAAGATGACTTTATAGACTGTACCACTTTACGTCTTTGTTACCCTGGTTGCTAGGAGTGGAAGGCATGAATCATCTTCAGTTTTGTGACAGTCGGTATCTTCGTTTGATTGCTTGCATCGGATTGCCGCCAACTGATAAACAACAAAGAAGTTGGGAGGCGGATATTTGATGGTGATTGTCCAGCAATTTGTTTTGTTCAACAACTATAGCATTTACTCTTTTTCCTACAACGACGTTCAAAGTTCTTGTTATAGCAGTGAAGTGAATAAGAATTATGCTAACCTGTACGGCGGTTGATTTAGCTAAAAGTCTTTCCGAGCTATCATCAACACCGCTAAAGTATCAGCCGGAGATATAAACTCTGCAGACTCGCTTATTACCAAGGTTAACCTGTAAAATGTATCTCAGTTTCGTTCGTAAGAAGGTGATGGAATCTCTCAGTAGAACAACAAGACATGTTACTATAATGTGATTATGCCTACCAGAAGAAAGCACCAAACATATTTCTTCAATTTTCAATAATCCAGACGGTCGTTGTGTACCCTGACAACAATCACGTATTTATTTGAAACGAGGAACTCGTCAGGAAACGCACCCATCATCCATGAATCCTATTCCATAGTGTACTCTACGCAACCATACATCTTAGCTATCTAATTGCATTGCTTCCATACACATGTTAGCTGCCAAGAAGATTAATACAGATAAGGAGGCTGACAACTCAACGGCACGTGAAGCGTTCCTTGGCACAGACGATGGTGCATGCCTGTCACATTTTCAAACAACATCTATGTCACATGGCTGATTACGTAGTCCCCTCAGAATATCACTTTCTCTGCACTTCATACAGGTACAACTTCGAAATGGTGTACTACCTAGAATAAGCCGTAGCTTACATGACCATTTACAATTAATTGATGACGTAAGCCACTGATGTGTTGTTGTGGTAACCTAATATTTATTTTCAAGTTGTTAATGAGCAGTACTGCACAAATCAAAAGACGGTTCACGTATTTAATTTAACCATATTTCTCAGTTCCAGCAAGACTGCACTCAAGACGGTAACCGGAAAGATGCTTATATTTTGCGTAGAAGATGGTAGAAAAAAATATTTGATTTCAGTTTCTTCAGCGTGGTTCGAACGACAAATAAGTAAACGATTAAGTCTGGATGGTTAATAGAAGTTCAAGGATTAGGATGATTTCGTGATCACAGCCCACACATTTGGATAAACCCTTCGGCTGATCTGCTTTGAAAGGAAACACTAGACTCGGGTTTCACTCTTGTTAGAACTCATCAGTTGTGTATATTTTCGTCGTGACTGAATTTCGCACTCCGGCCCTCATGCTTGTTAGACCGTTGTGTTAACTATCACTACGTCAGTAACCTCACAATAGACTTGACCAAATGATCACACCCAAACGCCGAACTAAAATCTTGTGTGAACAGTGTTCAACTTGCCTGATCATTTGGGCAGGTAAATCAACAGAATCGCTTTACTCAATCCGATCGTTAGCCCCGTGATGAGGACTTTTTAGTTACATTGCAGTTACCGGGTTCATTGAACTAACTGATTATGGATAGCGAACAAAACGCTAACTCTATCTGTTGAATCTTTGAGCATAGTTATATGCGTAGCGTCTACACTATTGGATTTCTGTATACATGAACAGCGCAAATGCAAGCTCACACCTCGGTTGTCCATGTATGTAAACATGTTCATTCATCTGAATACGATGCATAAATAATATCTTGGTGTGTACACACGATCGATATGTGTAATCAATACGCACGCCGGACGTGCCAAAGCTGGTTGTGTTTTGTTAGACAAGTTGGTGAGCGTTGGATACAACGATGAGCTGTCTAGTTCTTAACAGATCCGTCCCGCGCTTAACCGTGAAAGCACAAAATGATAAATACTGGTTTCAACTCTCTAGTAGCTGCATATGCTTAATCTTGCCGAGCCTTCTAACATGTGGTTATGTTGTGGTATTCGGTAATATGTCATTCTGGACAAGCTTGATTGGTTGCAGGTGAATGTAACTCAATGGATTGGTTTCTTGTCATTAAAATAGTCAGGGAAGAGCAAACTAGTCGTCTCTGCTGCATATTGGTTCATTATTTATTGAACGTTTCATGCGTGTGCTCCGCAGGCACTGCGTTCGTATCTAGTTTGTTTTTAAGGAGAATCATCAAAGGTGCATAGAGACTTAGGAGAATACACATCACATGACTATATGTGCAAATTGGGAGTTTCTCGGCGATGTGAGCAATGCGGATAACCATAAAACGATTAACCAGCTGTGACCGTATTCAAATGTGAATCTGTATGTAAAGTTTGCATAGCGCTTTTCACGCAATGTCGTTTGGATGAGTGGGACTTGGACAACATTTACATCGGTAGTTATTTTTGATGCTGTGTAAAATGCTTTGTTTAAAACAACCATGCAATTATGAGTTAAAACAAAGCATCTCATGTAGAACTAAGAGTTTAGATTATTTCAAACAAGCCTTGGTAAATCAAAATCTGTGCAGCTTGCATTTGAGTGCAAACATACTTTGAAACTTTGAGCATTAACTTCCCATACTGGCTGACAAGTAATTCAACGAAAATATTCACGCACGCAACAATAAATAACTGATACAACAAGTGAATCAGATTTTGTCTTATTTAAGGCAAACCACCATCAAATAGGGATTCACAGCGTTGGTAGTGTGTGACGTGCATTTTCCTCACCGACCGCGAGCAATTAGATCCCCAGTTGCTTATGCGACTGATAGGCCACGGTAGTTACGATATGCTGAGACGTTGTTCTTCAGCTCTGTGTGTAGATGGGCTCATTTGTTAGCTTACCACTGCCATGGTAACGATGCAATTGACAGATTACCGAATAGCTTCTCTGTGTTCACTTTGTATGTTGAGGTTCATATTTGACTCCTGTTTTCTGCCTTATGATATCCTTTTCTGTAGTACGCACTTGATAATACGCAGATAAACTCGTCAGACCAGACTGCTGTGCTAAAATTTGTTTCAAAACATGTTGCTTTACACATCTAAAACAGTTTACTTTGTATTTGCCTGGTTTTAGCAGTAATTGGTACTCGCCGCTGTCTTTTAAATTTCAATACATTCTTGTGTATATACCACACACCTTCCTGCAACCATAAATAGTGAATAATCGTCCGGATTACGCCGGATCACTGAATGTATGTTCGGTCAAGTTGCATACATGGTGCTGGAGAGATCTAACAAAGTCAAAACAGTTATCCACCACTTGTCGAGGGTCACCGGGGCCAAGGGATTACAAAATTTGCTCTCAAACCTCTTTGGGGCTCTGGTAAATGCTCTCTGGTCTGCAGGTCAGTCACAAATTTCAGCCCATATAAAAACAGCTGAGAAAGAAAACGCCAATTTATGCCTCCTAATAATTGATGTGATGCGAAGTTTCCCAGTGAAACTTGTGAACATTGGTTTCCTAATGCTAATATTGTACAAGAGGTCGCTCCCTCTTTTTAATTAGCAGTATATGTTGATATACCTCCGGTTGAGTAGGTAGGTTTTCCACGTAATTGTATTGGTAGTCTGGTACTCTGTCGTCTTTGTAACAAAAAGCGACAAATTCGTTCATTCATTCACGACAACCTTTATCCCGATCAGAGGACACTGTGGCTCGGGTTGCCGCTTACCTCAACAGTGAATTGTCTCGGTCTACAATTAACATCTGTGGTTTATCTGTTGTTGTAAAGAAACGTACATAGACAGAGTTGAAAAGATGTCGCAACCGAGGAGAAATGAAAGTATTCCGGAGTTCCAGTAAACATTATATTCATCATCATCATCATCATCGTAACAGCCATGAGCCTGACCAAAAGGTACTGTGGCTCGGGCCGCCGCTCACCTCAACAG
>JTDE01022169.1:37722-68105 GCA_014338405.1 Paragonimus skrjabini miyazakii
GGTAAAAATATGATCAACGCAGCCTCGACCGGATCGGAATCCTGCCTGTTCTTCGCGTATCTGGTTTTCTCTGGGCTTAGTGAGCCGACGTAAAAACATTATATTTGAGTCAACTCAACGGAGTAAAACCTCTCTGTCAATTGGTTTAAGTCTATTAGACTTTAGCCGTTACATGTTTCCAAAATCTTCATCCGTGGTAGTCAGTCGTGATGCGATCAATTGAATACTAAAATTTATGAGGTCTTACTGTGTTCTAATCACGAACTTCAGTTCCGTACCAAAACGACGCCAAACCTACTGAAGTTTTGTTAGACACAGAAAAATTACGTGTCTACGTATTCAGTTGTCACCTTTTGCGGAAGTTCTGTATTGTCAATGTTACACGTGATGTATCTTATGAAAGCGTTGGAGAAGAATCCTGGGTTGCCCCTGTGTTTACAATCAGTCAAAATTGCAGTACGAAAAGGTGAATGCCAGCATCAACTAAAGTTACTCTATCAGAGCTCCATGGTACTGTTCTACGCTGGCAACAAGAAAATGTGGCGAATACTGGAGAGTATTACTGAAAGCTAATGACTTAAAAGTGCTATTGTCTGTTTGCACAATTGGACCGTTAAACACCGTCTTCCATTTTAATTCCCTGTGTGTAACGTGGTGTGCATTCTTGTCACATTTCTCGGACCGACTGCTTTTTAAACAGCAAAACGTTAGCCATCGCCGCTGGCCTACAACTCATAGGAACGATAGTTTCAGAATAGCTTGGCTTGTCTCTTAACTACGTTTTGATTGCAAAGGAAGTTACCAGTAGTCTTAATGTTTCAATTAAGAAGATTTCTCTTGACATTCAACTCACTGATTCCTCTTCTCCTTGAAGTGGGTATCGGCCAATTTTCACGAAACCTATTCTTCTGATTGAAACAGTGTACGAGTTAGAGCTGCAAAACGTGTTGTAACATTTCGTTCACTTTCTCACTCAAAAAGATTGCCTATCTTGAGTCAGGTCACCATGTGTCATCAGAGGCGACTGTAGTTTGACCTATAAATCGTCACCTTAACCGTCACCTTATCTGAGACAAATTCTTACGTTCAGTCTAAATCATCCTATCGGAAGTCACTTGCTGTGTTGTCTGAAACGCAAACATTGTTTCATTTTTAATGTTTAGCAAATATGGAACATTCCACCTGGATCTATTTTGCGAACGTCCTCGGGTGACGACCTTGCACAGCGTCTTAATGTGTATGTTCGTTATGTTAGTTGACCATTTGAATAACTGTCAAACGATGTACGACCTCCACTGCCAGTACTAACAAGTCATTATCTTTTGAATTGTCTTCCTGTTTTGCCTTATTACGAGTTATGCTTCGATTTCTTGGTTATAATTTCGTCTCGCTTTGGTCTGGTTCATACTTCCATGGATTTTGCTCCCTCTGAAATGAAGCTGTTTCTGTCGTTATCCTTACCTCTTTTTTCACTCGATGGTCTCTTACTGTTGATCAACACATGGTTGGGCGTACATATAATTTTTCTCTAGTCTGTGAACTTCCAATGATTCCAATTGTCTATAATGCTATTCCTGAAAAGCTTGAAAATTAATCCCTCCACAATTTCGTCTACACTTCCTGGCGTATGTTCTTTCTTGCACAAAATTCACTTCATCAAAGTACGCGAAACAAAACACCTAGGTGTACACGGTCGAGCACCGTTGTTTCCGATAAACAAGCCAGTATTGATCATCGTCGTTTTTTGCTGCTGATCCTTTTGTAAGCCCGACCACCTGTTCGTATTTGGTCCAGCTCTCAGCCAATATTTTATCTGATGCTTCACGTGATGTGTCCGAAAGAAGGAACATGAAGTGAAAATTGATGTAGGTATTCACAAGACTAACGCGAATTCGTTTCTTCTTCAGTGAACTACTTACTTGGGTCAATCGTTCACGATGATTAGTGCTTTTGCGAGCTGATTCCCAGTCGAAAGTGTTTATACGCGTTTTTTTCTACCTTGAACCTATAGAGTGATACCTCTGAATGAGTTTTGTTCCCAACGTTCACAGCCCGAGTTAAACTGGCTGTGTGACGAGCCTGAAACGATCGTTATTATATAATTGTCAATGCTAAATGTTTGCGTATCTATACTCACTGACAACGGAACCTAATTCGCACACCACACTGGCCGTTTAATCATTAGCAATTTTCCACCTATGGTTCACATACAGAGTTGTCTATCACAAACACGAGCTGTTGCCAAATATACTTTTACTCAGCCTAAATTGTTGTTGTTACACCATCAAATAACCACTTTGAATTATAGGCTAGTTTCAACTGGTCTCCGACTGTGTCACAGTTGAAAGATCTCAACACAGGTTATTGTAATAGGGTGAATAAATTCAAACGAACACTTGACCTATCCCGTCATGACACATGATCAATTCCTCGGAAAGTGTGACCACTGCGTGATTATTTCAGTTGAACGTTTTTCATCGTTCATCTTCACTAGTAGTCAAGTGTTAATTGCCTCAGGTGAAGGCTCGTGCTTCCCTCGACCATGAGAACAATAGTTTTCCACAACTTATCATGTCACACGCCTACATGTGATCACTATTGCCATACTAAAATGGCCATAATATCCCTGATTTTTTTAAACCTTTCAACATCGGTCCAGCTCCTGGTAGACCTTTTCAACTTCTTTCAAAGTATGTCCTTTCTATGAATGAATCAGTTTGTGTCTGACACACCCATCTTTCCATATCTGGTTTTCTGTTTTCTTAGAGCTGTCGGTATGGAAAGTATTGCGTGCTCCGCCGACCTTAGCTGGCCAACCTCGAACGTGTCCAATCCACAGGATTTTCTCAATCCTCATACAGATAGCTTGAGTAAATCCAACCAGATGGGGACCATAGAACGTACTGGCAGTGGTCCTGGGATTGTCCCGTTGCGGTTGGCACATCTGTGCCGTGGACTCACGTTACCCGATGTAAACGGATGTTCATTCGAGCTGCACAGTCCAGACGGAAGACGCTCGTGTCTACTTCGAGCGCCCGATCCGCAAGAAGCCAGGAACTGGTTCAACGCGCTGCATATGCGAATGCGTGCGCTTAACAATGAATATTTAGTTGAATTGAATAGCCTTTTGCCACCAACACAGGTCAGTTGTCAACATTTGTTAATTTAAGATAGATCACTGGACTCTTAATTTTTTGCCTCAATAGATATATTTTATTGTTGTGTTGTTAATGAACTAGAATTTTTGTGGGCACTAACAGAGAGACTGCTTTAAAATGTCTTGAGGATTTAACTAATTCAAAAAGGCTGATAGGCATCACAAAGTATACTGTTTATACATCCTCGTTCCTTGGACTTTATTATCATCACCCCCACCTTTACTCCAGTGATTATTATGAACACTTAACCGTCACATATCTATGAGACGACGGATAAGCTCTAGCTTACAGATAAGAAGAATAGTAGGGTTCGGTCTTAGTCTTTACAATCCTGTGCCTGTCACCTGTCCACAGCCCGCAACCAAACAACCCATTTGAAGACGGAAATGAGGTGCTTCTGTATGACAGCTAGCTAGCTTCTTCGTGGTTTTCATTTGTATGCTTTATTACTTATCGTCACTTCACACACCTTATCCACTACCTTGAAGAAGATTTACCACCGTATCCTCAGACTTTTTCGATCAGTGGCCACTTGGGTCATCAGAACCGTAATCGAGGAAACGAATGCCATCTATAGTTCCCAACTTACTAATAGCGGAGATGAATGGTCACTTGATCACCTGGTATATCATACCAGCTATCTGAAGGCTCGGCTAAGATTTCCCGGCGCAATGAACGATAAATTGCTGCTTCGCGATGTACTCTATTCCAGAGGGTTATAATCAGTTGGAGGTATACGACGTTCATTTACCTTACTCTATCTGAGGATCAAATTCTCTTTCTGGAAGAATATTGAAAATGTTTTATTCGCTTTGTTCTTCGAGTGTAAGAACTCTAATATTGAACGTTTATCGTCACGATACTTTGATTCTGAGGGTTCCGCTTCGTATATAAAAGTCATATTGTGGTGGATTGTCAGGCCGGAGGTGCGAGTATTCAAACACTCGGCGGAGTACCCCAGCGCAGGGAGGAAGCATGTCCACAAACCCTCAACGATCGGATGGCGGACAACGGGGGCAGCTGGATGAGTCATCGCTCGATCGGATCGGATCAACGGGCGAGACATGGCAGACAAAATAGAATGGAAGACGCAGTCAGAAGCGCGATTATTCCAACACTCTGGGGAATATCTGGACAACACCGTGGAATACGATCAAAGCCCACTCTGCATAGATGAAGGACAACACGAGCGACCGGACGAGCCATCGCTCAACGAAATCGGACCAACAGACGAAGATTGACAGACGGAAAACCCCTGGATAGAAGGCGCCGATCACACACATAAACCGGGCAGAAGTGCACGCGGCGCGTGAGCGGAAACCTGGGGGTGTTGTGAGCTCGAATGCTGACTCATAAACGCCAGCGCACGCGTAGCATGCTAACTAAAGTGTTGGACAATAAAGATTGTGCTTTATTGGACGCCTTTTCGCTACAAGATCGTGCCACTTTCCATAATCAAAATTCATAGTTTTGGGACAGTAAAGCTTTTCATAATTTCGACTTCAAGATGTGCACAGTTCAACACTGGTGTAACTGTCGCTGAGCCACTTCAAGAAGAATGGTTGATGACTGCGTTTAAATAAAAATTAGCAATGTACGGAGTTTTACTGTTCTGTGCGTTAATTCCACTTATCGGGTAAGTTAATTACGAAAAGTAATGTAACGTTACTCTGCTGAGTCCCACACCTCATTGTTGCACGCTTATCAAACAGAATTTTACGTTTGTCAGATGTACACTCCTTGTAAAACTATCAAGAAAATTACATTCGGGGCTCTCTGTTACATTATAAATGTCACCTTTCACCGTATGCTTATTCCTATTTTCTGCGTGCATTTGCTCTGGCGACCTGTTTATCCAAAATAAAGGAATCTGATAAGGAGGTTTCAGGTCACCTAAATCATCCTGACAGTTTCGCGGACGTCACTCAGAGAACACCCGGAGAATTGCATCTAACAGCAGATTAACTCAACGTGCCACTGTATAAGGTTTGAGATGGATAATAGACCTCGTTAGAGATTCCCCACCGTCGTTCAGTGAGATTTATTTGTTGCCGATAATATTCACGAAGACACCTTGTCGGTGACCACGGTTGTGATCACATTTCCGAAAGCTTCAACTTACTTAACCTCGACCCTTTGCGCTATCAGCCGTCCGACACACATGGCGCTCGTGCGTTTGAAGTCAGCGTTCTGCCTGTCTTGAGCTGACCGATACTCAAGTTTTGTATTGGTTGACATGTAACTAACACGTAAATGCAGCAAACAGTTACGGTTGTCATTGACCACATGTATGTCATAGGGTCCCACGATCACCGGGACCCAACCTGTGCATTGAAGTCGCCCTCCGATGCTGCATCGGCGTTCATACATTCTGTGTCCCGGCAAACGTGTTGCGTCCACAGATATGCTTCAGATTAGCCTGACTGACCTCAGTTGGAATTTCCAACTCATCAATTTGACATGCAGAACAATAGGAAACAAGGCTTTTTTAGGGACCCTACTCGGAGCTCTTGACTCAAGAGTCTAACTCATTTGGCGTTGGGCGGTTTGCGTAGCCCAACAGAAAAGTAAATAAGACAGTGATATCCGACTCTTTTCGCTACTAAATGCAGTGGATGTATCTGAAGCTACATAATGCTTTTGAGAAGTAGGGTGTTTTTCGATCGTACAGGATATTACGCCAACAGTTACTGGCAACCTTCAGGCGATCGTCATGCCTTGTGTTTGAGGCTACACTTTCTAACTCCTTTCTTATTCAGAAGACAGCAGTGCTGCAACTATAAATATAGTTCTGCTGTATAGTTATAGATTAGTGCCTCATTATCTAAGCTCTTTTATACAATCAGTAGCGCGACTTACGAACCGACGAGTCCAACTGCCTTTCATTTGGATTTTCTGTTTAGTCTATCCGACTTGACGGTACCTGAAAGGACCGAGTTGTTAGTCAGCGTGGATGTTCAGAGTACTACAGCACACAGGCCTGGCCACCACTTCATAGTGACCCCTTCATGCGTACACTATCATTGCTGCATGTATATCGCTGGGACTCACATCCTTTTTGTACAGCCCGTGTTGATTTCCTTTCCGTATATGAGTCCAAGTTGGATTGGCATTGTAACTCAGCCAGGATTTATTGTGATTTACAGATCACAGACGGTACGCACATTCCTTGGGCCGATAATCGCACACTCTAATACCTGTAATCAACCAATGTTTCTAGTAAACCCTGGACAGTACGGCAGATTTTGGGTTACCCGTTAGTTTTTGAACACTTACGTACGGATGAAATTTCCCTCTCTTTTCCATCACATCACACGAAGACAGCTCGTCAGTGACACTATTGTGAGACTTAGACAATTTCATATTACAATTATGGGAAGTTATCAGTTTACTTTATTTCACGTTCAATAAGTGATATTCCCTACAGAACCTGACAAACTGTCCTTAGACAACTTTGTACACTAAAAGGAACTATTATGATAAAGCTGATGATAAAACAACTCAGCGGTGATCAGAGGAATTTCACGTACAAATGTATCACCTGTTCATACGCTTTCGGGTGCAAATGGCCCACATAACGGTCGGGAGGTACCGAAAGCTTTTTATAGGTTAGCTCACAAATGCTCTGAGAAATACGCCAATACTTAATAAATGTAAATTACACATTGCTGGCAACTGTCGCGTTCATATAAACTTTCCAGTCGGCCGCTTTCGAAAAGAAGCACTAGACTCGAGTTTCGTTCTCATCAGAACTCATCAGTAGTGCATATCCTCGCTACTGCCGGGACTAGAACCACGGCCACTTTGTTCATGAGGCAACCATGTTAACCACTGAGCCATTGACCTCACATTAGGCACGACCGAATTATCATATTTGTACACTCAACCACTTTTGCTTGTGAGTAATGATCAGGTTGCCCGATCGCCCGGAGAGAGGAGAAAAACATTTGCTTGCTGAGAGAAAGTCTGCTTATCAGCTTTTGACCTAAGTTATAAATGCTAGCACTAGTTCAGTGATTGTGGGATCTCACGAGCTTTGAGAGGTTCTATCTAAATTGAAGCCTGACAAACGGCTGGACCACTTAGTGGTTTTTCAGTCGTTCTTAGGGTACGGCCACCTTCAACAGCTGTTTTTATCCGGCGAATATACCGAGGAGGAATCTCATACTGTTCATTACCCTCATCCTCATTATAAACAACAGTACATCAGTGATTCTCACTGATGTTTAACTACTATACAACTGTTGTAAACCCTCCTGAACGGTACACTGGTTCGATCTCGGTATAGTGGTACGCTCGATAAAATCGGATTCTCGTCCCGGTAATAATTCACACGAAAATCTCGGTCCCGAATAGTACCGCGACTGTTCCCGTAATCACTTGTCTCAAAATGGGGTCCCGTTTAGTAGCCTCCTTGATCATCTCTGCTGTCACTGGGAGTGCTCGGACAGCTTCGCTGAAGATGAAGCGTACATCAGGTTCAATATTGACCGCTGCTATTACTGTGTCCTCGTCGTTCGGTGCCTGTGATCCGATGAGTCTGGATAAGGCGTCAGCTTGACCGAAACTAGTTGTGGAACGGTACTGTATCTTGAAGTCATAGGCAAGAAGCATTGTTGCCCATCTTTGCAAGCGATTGGCCGTATAAACCGGAATTCCTTTCCTTGAGCCGAACACTGCGAGCAACGGTTTGTGATCCGTCAGCAACGAAAAATGTCGCCCGTACAACAACAACCATGAAGTAAAAGGCAAACTCTGTAGAGGAAGAGAGAAGAAAAAAGAAAGGAGGGGACGTGCTCAGACAAATTGCAGCTCGAATTCTGCCTTACAATCAACCAGTGGTTTTTCTTAGACCTTTCGAAAACTGATCTTCTTACATCCGTCTTTAGTCAAGGAAGAATTGCATTCAACTCTATTTTCTACCTTTAGTCAACTGACTGTTCATATCCTGCTCTGTTAGCTTTTGTTTAGGTGGATTCACACCTAGCCTCCTGCAATTCTAATGGGTCCGTATGATATAATCACGTCATTGTTTTGCTGATCGTTAGCATTGGATGTATCCAACTGGTTCTTTTGTTCATGAGTGAACTTGAATCATTCTGCTCTCATTTGCTGGTTTGCGCTCTGTGTAACGGCTGTCAATACTGTCTTCGATTGTCTTCGTTTTGCTTCATTGTACTGTTGTTATTTACTCAGAACTTGGAACGAAGTGGAATATGTGTCCATCTAGATATTAATCGTCAGGTTAATAATACACTCTCGTTCTATGGTCAGTCTTCATTTTATCACTTCATGTTCGTGAAAGTCCCATTGGTTGCTCGTCATTCCAATGGCGAACATCCTATTTTTCTTTCTAAATGGAATCACAAATTTACAACTGTTTTTTTAATCGAAGAGACTTCTTTTCTTTAAACCTTTTGGCTCCCTTCGTTTACTGTATTTTCCATCTCTTGATAAACGGCTTAGGACTGTCTAGTGTTATTTTTGTTTTACAGTTGTTAACAACGTGTCCAAACACTGTGTTCCATTTGTTTCGTACACTGCAGTAGCAAGGAATGTGTTGCGGACTATCAACATCTTATCAGCTGTTCGCCAAAATAAGAAATGTTTACATTGAAGTGCGTGGTAAAAACGGGTGAATGGAAGGAATGTGGAGAGCAGACCAATGAGTTAAGACTGAGGAAACTAACAGGATGAATGAATGACATTTGCACACAACCTTGGCTGACCTTGTTTGATCACCTTAGGTTCACTGGTCTTCAGTGTAATATAAAAACTCAATGGAAGAGTTGTTTAAGTTGAAATTTTGACTCGCTTCTAGGGTTACCATGCACTCCCATGCTACGTGCACAGTGACGCATATATGCGGAGTGTTTTTAGATTCTGACTAGATAACGCTGGGTCTCTAGTCCCCGTTCTTCATAACGATCTATCATAATGACAACCAAAAGGTGTTTAAGTTACCCTATAGAGCGGAACAATGATGGAACGTGAATTGATTAATTTGATTAAAATTCAATTTCGTCAGAAAGAATAACCAATCTGATCATCTAGTTTGTTCCGAATTCAGTTCAGAGGACAACCGGAAAGAACTATTTCATTGATGAGAAAATGAATGCAGTCGCCAATCAGTGTGTGTTCTTTTAACAGCCAATTCAACGAGTCACTGAAATGTACTCGAGCAAAACAACCTTACGTCTTCATCATACATAAGCAAGTCGTATGTCGGAATAAGACTAGTATTTCGTAATACTGGTCAAACAGCTAATTAACGCAACACCAAACACTGCACAGTAAACACATTTGACCAGATCAACCGAACAGAGATTGGTTGAGTAAAAAACTTGCAATCAAAACTTAGTACTGACACAAGGCTGCTAAACAGAGCCAATCGACTAGCAGTCTGTGCATCGAAAATCCAAATTCCTATCATATTCAAATTACCAAACTTCATACGTCTTTTCTGTAATAAATAAGATTGTTTGAAATGGGATGCACTGGCGTAATTTTCTGTGAGCACTTATTACTGACTAAAGCGTGTTTACATCTTGCGACAAATTTCCCTTCAGACTCCTTTTTGTTATTCTTGCCGATTACTTATAGAGCTTAGTGCACACGTGTCTTTCTCACTATTTATGCGAACGTCTATCCACAGGACGTCAGTTTTGTTACTTTTGAACTGGACAAATAGTTGATGCATTCAAAAGGCGCTTTCTCCTATAACTTTCACAGTTCTTCTTTTGACATTTCCTTTAACTCATTTTTGTCTTCTTATTCTGAGGTTTAATGTATAATCCTTTTCCAATTTCGTTGGATAATCGTCTGTTTGTTCGTCACAAACGTTAATCCCTTTTAAAATTGTTTTGCTTCAGCTAGTTTGAGCCCAGCTTATCCGAAATGGGTTTGCAACATGACAAGGCAGATCTAAATTACCGTTCTAATTTGGCACGATTACAGGAACTAAAACAACTGGATTGGCTGGTCGAACTACGTGTCACCGGTTCCATCCCATTCACTGACCTGGCTGATCGCCCTATTCTTGATCGATTTGGTTTATCCAATAGCAGTGATCCACGCATCTCCTCCGAGATCAGCTCCACCATGGTGCATACCACATGGAAGCCGGTGTTTGCTGCCCTGTCCGACCGGGATCTCTTGCTCTACGACACCGCACCGACCACCAAAGAAGAATGGGCTAATCCATCCCAGGCACATCCGTTGATAGCCACCCGACTCGTTAGACTGGACACAAAACGGCCTGTGATGAACAGTCACAATAATAATGGCGGATCACAAACTACGTCAGCCCAACCTCAACCACCGGGGGATATGGTCACCTTCTGCACGCGAACAGGTTAGGCAGTACTTCTGTAGTGTGAAAGCCGACTTTAAACGAAGAGAATCTTAGCAGGATTGCAGAGGGCAAGCAGTAGAAAGCATGGTTTGTTGTACCCGATTATTTTGTCTGCCTCGTTTGTCGTCTCAGAAGAAATCAATGCAGTCATATGATGGTCAAGCATATAAGCAATGGTTACGGACGTGGGCTTCGTACTAGAGGCCAGAGTGGGTGGAGCTCAATGCCAATAGCTCTAATACGGTGGTATTAATGAGGCAAACACGCAAGTGAAATCCAAGACCATGTGAAGATAAGGCAGATTACGAGGAGTCCGCTGTTGAGACAAATTCTCAGTGCTACAGTTTCGAGGATACCACATTAAGTAAATCGACAAATTTATTATGAAAATACCAGATCAATGATTACTCGCTTTTGCACACTTAGGACAGAGTTTGTTCGAGCGGCTCCAACAAACTGTAAGTCCTACTTTGTTCTAGACATATTGACATTACTGACTTTCTAGTCAATTTGTGTGAGCGACTTTAAGATTGTGCTAAACCATCCCATGAAATGTTTATTGATGGGCACATCTAACTTCATTGATACACGGCTAATATATTCTTCAATTTTTCCGAACATTTGATTTTGTGCCTAAGTCATCCTGACATCGTGTATCAAGTTCGCATTCTTCATCATCCCTCCTACACTTGTCTGCGGAGTGTCTCGTTTACCTTGATTTTACTGGCGTTATGTATGAGACATCCTACAGTCCAATATTCATTGACCTACTCTGTTACCTACCATACCTAAGTTACTTGACTAGCAGCAAGCGAGGTTTTACCGGCAGTCGGCGTGCAAAACGTCTTTTAAAGTAGCAACCACTGTTTTTCTGGATGAGCACTGCTTGCTCTGTTGTCAGCTTTTGTTTGCTGCAATTACATGATTGATATTTCGGATACTGTTATCGGTTCTCGGGCATCATCATTGAACGTATGGTATTTTTATGTGCTTCAGAATTGTGATTTGAACCTTCAAGTCGAGATGGTACATCCTTCAGGAGTGTCGTAATCGATCTCGTATTAACAAAGGAACAGAGTTTACGTGAGGTTTGCCGTGATTAAGTCAACTTGCGTTGCGTCTGAACAGATTGGTTGAGTTGTTGGCTCATTTATTGGTGATGAGGCTGATTTAGGCGCGTCCGTACCTGGTGTTATTTATCAATCCATGCCCCACTGAACACAGGGGTTTGCTATCAGTATCATTAAGGCATATGTTTTGGGTGTAAACGAATGGTGAGAGCTTCAGCACAGTACCACTCTGCATGGGAAAGCAGACACTTATGAATCACCCGAACATGATCAAAACACATGTAGCGATTCTCCGACAATAGGTTTAGTGCAACGACCGAATCATTCTCCGGCTTCTGAAGTTGGTATGCGTCTTTTAGGGGAAACTGCATGTGCCTGTTGTGTTCGGCAACACGCAATTTCAATTGTCTGCTTGTCTTTTCAATGTAGTTGACATTGTAATCACCGCATTTGATTTCGTAAACGCAATATGTTTAGTTACCCGTGGAAATTGGATCTATAAGATGCATCACCAGTCGTTACTAGGTATTATTTAACCGAAATACGGTCCGGATAGCATACATAGAAAAGATGGAGTGACTTTTTTTTAGTTTTTTCTTCATGATACGGTATTTACACGGTAGATTGGAAAGTTCTGATGTCTTTAGTTCCCTCCTTAGTTGACATGCGCTCAATTATGTTATTATGGAGAGTTCCCTGATTTTATTAGCTCTGTTGACGAGTGGTCGAATCACTGTTTTCTTCGTACTGTTTGAATGCGACGACTTGAAGTTGAGAAACAGACCAGGAATGGATTGGTTTGCGATACACAGAAACCTGAAATTTCTGCTGTTCATCAACCTTGACAAGGCAGTCTAGAAAGTTAAGCTCCAGTCTCTAACATGGCTACAACGTTGTCGTATTACTGGGTTAAAGAATTTTGGGAATTGTTTACGAGCAGTCCGTCACATGATTGGAAATGTTTCATTTATATACTACCATCGGATTATTGAAGTGCAGATGGACTCATTCATAATCTGTACTTCCAAGTATCTGAAGAAAAGATTGACTACTGCGAGTGCAACAAGGGAACCCATTGCCACATCATCGGTTTACCTGTACAACTTTTGTTAACTTTGAAAAATATTGAGTGTAAACAACTTTCGAGACCAGATACAATTTCGGATGGCAGCAAATTAGTACGCTTACTAAGACAATTATCACTTTCTAACAACTATTACGATCCCGATATTACCTTTGTACTGATATAATGGTGTATATGGAGGTCACGTCAAAACTAAGCAAACTTCTTTCATTGTTTAATGTTAATTAATCGAGTTTGTTAACAGAATGTAAAGAATCTTACTTACCAAATTATACTGCAACAGTTTGATTGTACGACTGATAAACTTGACCAGCACGTAAGATGGGTTGATGGTAGAGTTAACGACAGGTATAATGTGAACTAGATGAGTCTGCTTCAAAAATCCAACGGAAGCAGCTTGAGCCAATGGATGTAATTGCGAACACTGAACCTGCTCTGAGTCCGCTAGCCACAGACACTGCGGATGAAGTGTGACTCCGAATTACCAGCGTTTTACGATGACAACGGCCAGCCGTATGGAACATAATCGACGCGGAACAAGATGTTCTTGATGTCATCAAAAGAAATCAGTCGATTCATCCCGTTAAAGCCAATAAAAACAACGTCACACTGATTCTTCCTCAAGAAGATTACCAAAAAATGTTAGAACATTTAGCTACAAGGCCGTATGAAAAAATGAATGGGTAGAAGACAAGCGCATTTCTGAGTGAGATCAAAGCACATACAGGCAAGTTTCTCTACCTGGTTCATTTCTAATCATAGGGCTAACTGTCCTTCACAATTTTCAAAAGTACATAAAACTGGAATATTGCGTTTCTCTTTTGGCCGCCCATTTTCTCCTAAGGTCAAGTAACCAACCGCTCCGATTTTTTTTCGGTGCGAAGATATCAGAAACCGTCTGGTTCTTTATTTTGTTAATGGCGGATTTGGATAGGTATTAGCAGGCCTACAACGAATACAACAGATGCATCTGTTTAAGGCATTGTTGAATCTCTATTGTTAGGCGGAAATGGGTATTTCTGATAAGTTGTAGAGGATTTCGGTCGATCTAAAAAGAAACTATACTCGAGTTTCGTTGTCGCTAGAACTCATCGTTAATAGAAAGAAATTCGGGGATTTCAGTTATTTCAAATTAATTCCAACCCACGCATTCGGCTGGTCCATTTCGAAAGCAAATACTAGATTCGGATTTTGCTCTTATTATAGCTCATCAAATGTGCATATTCTCATTCGGACCGGAATTCCCATTCCGGCTTGTGAGATCATCGTGTTAATTACTACTATGTCAGTAACTTCACAATAGACTTGACCAAATGATCATACCCAAACGCTGAACCAAAATCTTATATGAACAGTGTTTAGCTTGCCCGATCATTTCGACAGGAAAATTAACAAAATTGCTTTACTCAATCCGATCGCTAGCCTCGTGATGAGGACTTTTCAGTTAGATTGAAGTTACTGCCTTTACTGAACCAACTGAGCATGGTTTAAGTGTTTGGTAACATTTCCGGGATTTAGATTATTTTGAACTGAACGCCACTCACACAAGATCACAACCTTCGCATCAATAATGAAGTTCTTGGCTTCGGTCAGTATTTCAACCCGCGTTCTCTAGGTCGATCCGCATTTACCACTTCTCCACTGACCTCACATCAAGCACGATTCAGTTAACACATACAAACGTTCGGCCACATTTATCTGTGAGTAACACGCAAGACACCTTCGTGTTACATGAGGAGTCAAAGTGACAGTAGCGAAGAAATTAAAACAGTCTTTTGTAGAATTTCTTTCAAATTCACTTAGCTATGTCATTTGGAACATACTGCAGTCTGAGTTTGTGTAGCAATGTTCACTGGATATTTAGATGATATCCAATCGTGGAACAATCCGTCTCTGATCGGATTCGAATCAGCAACAAGGCAGAATACACAGACTTTGTAAGTGCTTCACCAGGTGAACTACGAATTCATGACGAGAATTCGGAAGTTTCATATTGGGGCTCAGTTACCCACTCCACTGTCATATGAAATCTACGAAATGATTCGAGGGGTTACTGCCTCGGTAGAATTACTTAAGCAGTTCTCGCGTGATACTACCAACACTGATGATAGTTCTACTGATTAGTAGTTCGGAAGATTTAGAATAAACTTAACTGGGTAAAGTTAGGGAATCGACTGGACTCGAACCAGTAGAAGGACTAAAGTACACGTAGGACTACCTACCAATGACTCAGTTTTAAATATTAGTCGTGAAGTTAGTGAATTCTAGCAAGAATTGCTTGAGAAATCCTGCTTTTGAAGTCAATCCCCTGGATCATATGGTTGGCTGTAGCAGAATAAGTGGGTAACCTATCCTAGCCGTGGGATTTCCCAGCTTTGGACATATTTTCTTAGCTCAGCTGGCAGAGCATTTCCTACGCCTCTGTATCTTGTTCTTAATTTATTTTTAATTGACTGGTATGCCTAATAAATTCGACTTGAAGGATATCCGTTTATCCAGGGCGACGTTTGCTACATTTTCAGCACAAACAAAGACGTAGTGAAGAGTGGAAATGTTCTCCACAGGGAAATAGTTACGTCATTGTTTGGAAATGGGAATTAGAGCGGAAATAGGTTACGATGTATTGCAAGGCATCATGCTTTAAACGAATTATTTTTGTATAGAATGTTTAATATGCTTACATGTGTGCAGTTAAGTCCCTCCGTAGGACGTCATAAAATTTAATTGTTCTCATTCTACCGTTCTCGTCTCCACGTCAGTTATGGCGCGTATGTATTGTGTGTGATCATTTGGCCATACAGTGTACAGCTGAATTTTCATTTATTGTTAACCAGTTTGGTATGCACCAGATGATCAGAAATGTTTTGCGTATATCTTGATAAAGTATGTATATTAATTGAAAAAAAGTCGCGCAGGTATTTAATTCAGTTTATCACAAACGTTCTGTCATTTACGTTTTTAGTCCAACTGTCAGGAGTTGAACCAGCGTCGAATGACAGTCAGCTTGATATTTATTTATTACAATTTTTTCGACTTACAAGACATAAGATCTACCACATGAGATTGTTTTCATTCTTACAAAGATATATTTCATTAAGTGAAAAGTTTAACTTCTATCGGCTCACCCAGTATGACCACCGTCATAGTTATGGTCAATTTTGATAACACGATCTAATAGGACGGACGACTTTTGCTTCAGTTACTATTGTCCGACTTTTCAAACTTATCTGTACTAATGGCCCAAGGAATCAGTCCGTCAATAAAACTATCAGTTAGGCAAATGACTCGCTTATCCGTAGTCTGTCCAACAAGTTAGACCACTGGACAGACACTATAAAGTCCAAGTTCGTCGGCCTCCTACCTCTACCATATTGTCGTCACAAGTATACAACGACGTGTCCTGACCAGTAGATTGAAGAAGGCGTACCAAACCCGAGCTCCTTGATTGCGTTTCAACCCTCTGACACAATAAGGCAAATAGCTCAAATGATCGTATATCGCCACTTTTCAAAGTAGATGATGAGGTATTAGTGAATGCTTTGAATCAGTTGGTTTAACTAGTAAAGACGATTGAGAATGTCCCACCGTGTTAAACTAGTTCCATGGTAGTTCTTATGATCAGAAAGAGTAGCAGAAGCCACTGCGGAATTAATTTGCTCCTAGTTGTAACTTGTATTTTGAAATCTTGTGTACTTGGTAGATTGATTACTGATCTGGAAGCACAGAGCTACGTCCTGTAAATTAAAATATATGTACTCTTGCGAGATCTATGTGAATATGGCTAAGTCGTGCATCAGGAATGATGACTGTGCCTATTGGGGTGATTATATGGCGAGTTACCTTAGAACATTGATATGGGATACAAGTCCTCGTCCAATCACTGATGTCTGTGTTGATACTGGGTCATACAAAACGATCACAGATTAGTTTTGTTGCGGTGCGTACGCTTTGGATGTGACGGGTTATGAAGGGTGTTAAAAACTTTTCGACGAAGGGGTATTGATACTAATGGTCGGTGGAAGATTTTGGGAGAAATCACAAACAATAGTATTTGGGGAATTGTGAGGAGGGAGTGTTTGTAATGGGGGCACAGTAGATCATCGGGAACGTTCTAGTAATTCAGGGTCGTCCTTTTGTGTCTCAGCTATTTTATCAAGGTCGATCGTAGCAGCAGTGTGAATGGCGTCAATACCGGTTCTGAATAATATATCTGATACCACATGGAACGAGCCAGACATGAAACTAATGTCAATCGAAAACTGAGAAACGTAATCTAGCTGGCGAATTTCTCTGGGTGAGTATTTCGCAAAACTAGTAGATAATGCGTATACTAACGGACTTTGGCTCGTATAACTACAAAAGTTTCTGCCTTCTACTAAACGTTAAAAATGTCTGATGGTACGAAAAACAGCTGGCAACTCTCCACCAAAGGTGCTGTAGCGTGTCTCAGCCGGTTGTAATTTCCGAGTGGTTGCGATACTCCATCCACGTATTGATGTAGGACGGCCCCAATGGCAGAATTTGAGGCGTCCGTGGATATGGACAAGATTGGGTTGGGTTGTATGTGATTCAGAACAGTAACATTAGCAAGGGTGCGCTTGATTTTTCCAAAGGCTTCAATTGATTGTTCCTCTAGCACCAATTTGTTATCTTTCGAGCACAAAAAGTTGGTTAAAGGGTAACATGGTAGCAGCACCGTCAGAAATGAAACGTTGGTAGACAGTTACCATTCTCAAGAACCGGCGAAGTTGCTTCATGGAATTTGGAGGTGAAGAATCAGCAATTGACTTTACTTTGTCGAGCAATAGGGTGATACGACGTGAGTCAAGAGTGTGACCTAAAAACTTTATGCTTGACTGCTCGATCGAACATTTGGCGGGGTTTAAGACGATACCATAGTCTTGCAACCGTTTAAAAATCAACAGAAGATGATTCAGATGTTCTTGTTGATTGTCACTTGCGAAAAATATGTCATCCAATTAGACAAAAACAAAATCAAAATCGCTGAGTACCTGATGAATAAACCGTTGGTACGTTTGACCTGCATTTCGCAACCCAAAAGGCATGCAAATAAATTCAGAAAGGCCAAATGGAATTGTGATTGCAATCCCTTTAATGTTATCTGGTTCAACGGGAATGTGATGGTAGGCACAAACGAAATCTAAGTGGAAAAACCTGTTTACCATGGAGGGTCGCGGTGACATCATGAATGTGAGGCAGCGGATATCGGTCGGGCACTGTCACATTATTCAACACTCGATAGTCACCACACGGTCGCTAATCGTTGTCGTTCTCAGGCACCATGTGCAATGGTGATGCGTACTCACTCTCTCTCTCTCACCTGTTGCAATTTTTGAGCGTTGAGACGTCTGGGACGGGCATATACCGGCGGGCCATTCGTCAAAATGTGGTGAGTGACGTTGTGTTTGAGTTCTTTGTCACGGAAATTCGGCTGCGTAAGGTTTGGAAATTGGTTCAAGAGTTGATTGTAATCATCTTGTCGACTTTGTGGTAGATATACTGGACTGATCACTAGACCAGAGGCGTGAAAACCGTTGATTGACTGGTTGGTAACGGCATCAGTCAGTCGGTGGTTCTTTAGATCCAGCAAAAAGTTGAAATGTAAGAGGAAGTCAGCACCAATGGTAGCTCTAGGAATATCGGCTATTGTGAATATCCTTCGGAATGTACGTCAAAGTTCAATGTTTAGCGTCAAAAGCTTTTGTCCATACGTATTGATTACCGTATTATTGCCGGCGGACAATCTTGCATCTTTTCACGTGGAGTAGGCGGTTTGACATTAAGCTCTGTTCCAAAGTCCATCAAAAATAGTTGCTTGGTGCTGCGGTCTCTGATGAATACACGGCGACAAGGTGATGCAGTGCCAGATGCAGCCATCACCGTTACCGGCTGGCCTGACAGTTTCCACCGGTATGGTGGAGTTTGTTTACGAGCTTTGGTTCCGAATGTGGTGTGATACTAACAGAAGTTACGGTGACAACTGCTAGAACGCTGCGTCTTACGTGCCGGAGAGCGTGACTGTGGTTTTGTGATCCTTGATTTAACTGAAGCTTTTCCAAATTGCTGCTTAGCAGCTCAATTTGGCGCCGAAGGACGTGCGTTAAGGAACCTTTTGATGTTGTAGCAACCGAACTGACTTGCGGAGTGTTGGGAATACTGATGATCTTGTTCGCGAAGTCAGCTAATTCCTGCTAATGCATCTTCTCACGTGAGAACAAGATGGTACGAACGAAAGTTGGAAGATACTCTAGAAATAGTTGGCAAAATAATGCTTCGTCCATGGACCGTCTATCCAATATTTGCAACAAACGTCTCAGAAACTGAGGTGGTTTTCGATCGTTGAGTTCTTCACCATTTATCAGTTGTTCGAGTTGCCTCTGTTCAGATTCTGTGGTGCGCTTCAGTAGTGTAACTTTGAGATGCCCATGAGGCTCTGACAGCTGCAGATTCATAATGCCATCTCTTGCCTCTTGTACAACCTCGATGGGTAACGGTACTCTACCGAATAATGTCCCTGATGATGACAGTGTGGATAACAATATCCAGCGGTATGCCGTCGGCAGTGTTGCAGGAACAAGATCACGTGGATGTTATGTGGAGCTGTACAGTTGCGGTGTAGTTCACGTCTTCGTGTCCGTTTGCTTTTCGTGTTACTGACTTGTTCACCGTCCGAGACGTGGCGTCAGAAATTGTGTTGTGTTTCTGCGAGTTTTGTAACCTCCATGCGTGGGCGTCACATGTCTGGAAGTTAAGGGGTGTGAAGTTTGCTCAGTCATGCGCGCGCATGTGACATTTACACTCGCGGTGTTGGGGTAAAAGGGTCATTGAGTGAGGTTGAAAAACGCCTAGCGAAGCCTGTGCGTGCAGAGGAGACAGGGACTGCCGAATCACGCGCTGGCCTATGGAGCGTGTGATGTGTCTGTGACATTGAGCATAGGCCAGGGATATGTGTGAGCTAGACAGTGTGTGGTCTCCTGGCCAGATGTGGGGCGAATGGATGGCTGGGATTGAGCCATCCGGTTTGACGCAGGGGGCTGAACCGTTGCAGATGCAAGTTGTGTCCTGTAGATAGCGTTACCATTCAAATGTGTTGGACAGAGATAAGGTGTGTATAACACTGTGCCAGTTCTTTTTGAAGTCATACCGTCTGTTTAAATCACGCTAAACTTACGAACGTGTCACATCCTTGGATTCTGTTGTATACTTTGAAACACTGAGTCCTTTGAGGCATTTCAATAGGATAGTCAGAAGACAAATTACAGTACGAATCTATTTCACACACTCTCATTAGTTGTATATGTGTGACCAGCATGGAAACGATAAAGCAATACTTAAATGAAACGGCTAAAAGTATAAAGCGGGCTGGATCGTGAGTGGTACTCACGGTTAAACCCACGGCAAGCAGAAATGCACAGTTAGTTATTTTTGTGCGCATAGAACCGACTGCCGACAGCTCATCCACAATGTTTGGATGTTTTTGAGCAATTACGGGTTGTGAGAGTTCATCTAGACCCTAAACGAAGGTACGATTTTGACGCTGTAATCGATAAGTGCCTTGCAACGGAGTTTCGCCGTCGCTGAATGTTACTCACTAGCAGGTGAGCTAACGCAACTCTCAACGATTTTGGATTGTGCTTTTTAGCCCTGGTTTTAAGCGTTCTTTCTGTCCTATCAATGTAATTGTTTCCGTAACTGCTGTATACGTTTTCTTTTCGAGAGATTCTGCTAACACTTTTGTTAGTGTCCGTACAAGATGGATAATATTTTTCAGAAATGGTCAGTGTTATCTTACATCTTCTGCCGCGTAACCAATTCATGATTCGTACGCAGTCACAGTATTTTTGGGTATGCGCTTACCGAGCGGAACACACCAGTACCATATAGTTAGTTTCTACATCCATGTTGGAACGAATTTGGATACAATAATATCTTTGGTGTCCGTTTTGATATCAGATAACATGGTTTGGTTTTATTTGTTAGTGTGATCACTTTACTGTCATTTTGGTCGATTTAGTATAAATACTCAGTGTTGTGCCATCAAATTCAGGGATGAAGTCAAAGGCACTTCTCTGAAAGGTATCTTAGATAAGGGAGTTTGACGTGGGCGTTTTGTCACTGCAGCTTTACAGAAGCATATCTACGCTCAAAATTCATACGGCTTTCAACGCTCGGTGTAACCCAACCACTTTTGTTTTCTTTCGCTCCGTATAGGCAGCAAGCACGGTGTGGAATCCCACACATTTGCTGTATCCACTCTGGACGACCTGGATACATGGTGTTCTGCTGTCATGGATGGTGCCCACTCAGCTGTGGCTTCTGCCCGGGAAGTGGTCATCACTTGCCGCTGGCAACAACAGGACTGCCGACTGACTCTGCACTACGACAGTGGGATAGCTCTGACCACACGTCAAATCTCCAATGAATACGGCTCCAGTGGTGGAATCGGACACGTGGTCTGGCAATTTCCATATGAGAAGCTTCGATCCACGGCAGACGATGGAAGAAATCTTTTGTGGATTGATTTTGGAACGGATGGAGAATACGTGAGTAACCTTAGATTATTTATGCCTTCTGGAAAATGTGTAGATATAGTGGGTTCTAGCCAAGAGTAAGTTGTGGTCATGTGGGATCTTTTGAGCCTCAGTAACTACCGGAGGTTGTGTTTCTAAGACCATTTTATTGCAGACCATATACCAAATCAAGCTCCATTTCATGCTTGAAAATCCGACCAATTATCGAAATTTTTCGTAGATGAGTGCAAACTTGCTTAGAGGTTTGAAAGATAGAGGAGTGCCAAAAGTAATAGTTTATAGTCAGCAGTTAAAACAAGACATGATCAATGTGACTGAAGAGGGTGTTTCGAATCCTTCGTTCTAGTTTAATATATATGTATTGTTGACTGATATGACTTTAAAATAAACTGAGGAACAGACCACTGATTCAGTACTCTGAGACGTTTATCAACCAACCCAGATTCCATAATTTGGAAACAGAATGCCGATACATTTTACGTTCAAATACATTATGCAATTAAGAGGGAAATTGGCGCAGCTTGTGTTGTTGTTGATTCACTGTTTGAAGTTTGCATCAGATTTTATAAAATTGGACTTTTCATTTACAATGGATAACTCAAGACTTCTCTTGAATGACTATTTGATGCGCTTTCCTAACAGACCAACTAGTATTTGACGTTGACACAGATTCTTACAGCATTAAGGAATGACGATTAACTCACACACTTGTAGGTGGTTTCTACCGCGAGGCATCATAAAATGTTACCACTGCTTCCTTTTCATGGGGGAAACTTAACCTGTTTCAGATAAACATGACTTCAGTCAAAATGCATTATAGCATTTTAGAAAACTAGATCACTGATGAGTAGTAGAGGATTTTGGTTTTCATGCAGATTGAACATCACCCACAATTGATCGCAGCTGTCACATTCCCACAGACTCTCAAACCAATCCACTTCAAAAAGAAGCACTATACTCTAGTGTGACTCTTGTTAGAGCTCGTCAGTAGTGCATCTTCATCTCATGGCAGGCACTAGAACTCCAGCCACGCTTTAGTGAGGCAACCTTTTTTTATCATCGCATCATTGTCCTCAAGTTAGACGCGACTGAATCATCATGTGTGGACGCTCAGCGACATTTGCTTGTGTGTAATGCTCAGGTTGCCTGAGCGCCTCGAGAGGAGACGCGGTGACTGTCCTGTCAACTCCAACCGATGGCCCAACGACTAGGAATTCTCTCCAGGTTGGAATAACAAAAATCGTTCATCTGTTGAGCGATATTTCGATGTCTGATGTTATGACAGTGGTGCAGTGGCCAACACGGTTGCTCCACGAAAGCGTGGTCGAAATTCTAGTCCCGGTCATGAAAATGTTATGCACTGCTGACGTGCCGTAACAAGTGCGGAACTCGCGTCTGGTGCTTATTTTCGAAAATTCTGTGGGACTATGACAACTGCGATCAATTGTGATTGATGTCCAACTTATATAAAACTGGATTCATAACTGAACGTACAAAATACGGATTTTCTCGTAAGTTTCGATGCATGAAACATCTTTCTTACTGTGGCGGCGTTCCTTGTTTTGATCTCATTGAATCTGTAGTGGTTCCGTATTTAATAGCATGTAAGTCGCTTGTCTCAAAAGTTTCGTCCTCTCCGTCCTGACCTTCCTAAAATTACACTCACTACGTCAACTCGGTTCCATTTCAAGTTTATGTAAACGCGTATCCGTTCATACGGTTTACTTGGAGTCCCTGAATTCGCACAGGTTTTGTATTAACTCTGATAATGTTGTGAAGGCCTCGGCCACAACGTTTGACTAATAATTATAGTAAATATTATGTCTGTTGAGGATATGGTTGTATGTTTGCCGATTATTCCCTTCACAAGGTACAAAAACCAACTATTTGACTCGATCTGATTCGACCGTGCACACTAGGAAGCGCATACTTTCCAGGACTGCCAGTTTACCTTCTATATCTTTATATGTCATCCGTCTGTAACGTTTTAATAACGTTACACACGAAAGTACTAACTGTTTCACTTCTGTCACGCACTTTTAGGAACTCGACATGCTTGGCTGTCCTAAGCCGGTCGTGTTTATACTACACAATATCTTATCAGCAAAAGTAATTCGCCGTGGTCTGAACCCGTGAGATATCAACTGCGAGGCTGTTTTCCAAACTCTCTTTAATTCACATTCTATTTTAGTGAGACGCATTGCTTGAGGAAAGTATTCTTTTCTGTCTCCCTCTGACAAATATACTTTTGCTCGTCTATTTGTTGTACTGTTTTATTTGTTATCATCTGTCACTTAAGGGTTTGTAATTAAACATTTATTTAGAGACGTGTTCTCACCAAGATACTCAACATGCATAACTTGTTTCGCGATCTAGCTTCACTAGCCCTTCATGAAGTTTATCACTACCTCTTCCACTCATTCTCCTTGTGTGGACGGAATGCAGCACGTCTTCTTATCTACCATTCCATTGTGATTTTCTCGTACTATACGAACTTTTTTATATACTAATTCAATTGTCCTCTGCTTCTGTTTGATCTTCTTCTATGCGACTTTGGATTGTTCTCCCATACTCACTTCCCGTGAATATTCAGGTTTTCGCATTTATTCCATCAGTGTTTTACACTCACGCGCACAATCTTCATCTTATGGTTGTTTGCCCGGAGATGAAATCATTTCCGAATACAAAGCATTTTCTTTTTTTGTACTCGCATCACGCATATTGAACTTTTTTCTGTTAACAGGAGACTGTGATACCCATGACAACTTATTATGGTTTCATTTTCAATAATGTACCACATAACTGTTCCTATAACTCATCCATACAGCTGCTCAGATATCACAATCAATAACACGCCATATTCTGCATATTAAATACTGTTTGGGATAAGTAAATTTATACGTTATTCGACGATATAAGCCTGACTGTGCTTCGTCTGGTTTGTGCATACAAACAAATGAGAAATGTTTTTGTGGTGATATTTAGTTACAACAGTAGTTGAAGAAGAAGTTGAAGAAGAAAGTCACATGACTGTAATAAATGAACACTGTTCCCTCTCACAATTTTAATGCACCTCTCGTCAGGGTGGATTTTACGCGATAAAGTGGATCATGACCTCGATTTTTTGTTTTACATGTGAATGCCGCTTATACAGTCCTGTAGGTGCAACTGCGGGTTTTGCTCCAAGTGTTTTGGGTTTTATGCAGCGACCCTTGTTTTGATGCGTAAATACTTCCGGTTCCACATGACTGTTTAAGAACCGTGCCCCATCGGTTGTCGTTTAAATTTGGATCCGCACCATACACAGACCAACCATCGCGAACGCAACGCACACTTCACATTAGCAACATCTGTTGAGTAATTTTCTTGACTAGTTGTTCGACGCCCAGTCAGCACTATACCCAAGACTGCTTACGAACCATATAAAGACCTGTGATATCATATGATTTCACACAGCACTTCACTTTCAAAAGATCACTCGCATTTATTGTCTACCGTTCGTCTGTTCGCGACAGTTTCTTTTCTATCCATCGCAATCGGTAAACCGCATAATTTCTCTTGGTTTTTGGCTGACCCAAAATGATCGGTTGTTCTCTAACAGCTGACGTCCGCCTATCTTCTGATATCATTTACACTCAGCGTGTCATTTGCGAATTTTCGTACTACCTTACTTCTAGTTTGTGCCTTATGAACTTCCTCTTGATCCAGTAGCATCCACATGAGGAGCTATACATTTACTTAACGTAATGGTTTGTCTATGTCTACACGGTTCGAACGTCCGGTTAAGAAGACAACCACGAGGATATCAACTTATACTTATCATGAGGCACTTAGTTAAAGTGCAGTACATTTAATCGGTTGCTTTCACTTCATCAATATTCAACTGTATGATAACACGGACTGGAAATCGCAACTGAGAAGGCATGCGAGCTTGAAGACATCTCTTGTTTAATAATCGACTCATTGGACAGCGAACCAGACTTCAGCAAGACTGGTTGATATAATCGGAATGAAATTTCCCTTCGTACAACAGCAAGTCAGACAACAAGGAGGCCCAGTGTATTCCAACAATTCCGCCAACTTCGGAGTTAAAACAACTGGTAGAGTTTTTGAACTCTGTTCCGAGTAAAAGGAAGCATTTTATTCGCACCACGGAGCAATGGATATTGTCTATGTGGTTAGCACCTCGCAATCTGCCTATCCTGCAGACCAATTCTTAGGACATGATAGTGGATGAGTTCTTAGTTGCGCGGATACAACGCACACGGATGTAATCTCAAGGCTAAACAGGTGGTTCTCATCATCATGTCGTTCCTAACAATGAAAACTTAGGTTTCAGTGCTGCGAGGGAGAGTAAATTGTATCGTGAAGCGTTCGAATATTTATAAGTGTTTTCGTATCATTTTTTCATCGCTGAACAAGATGGACACCGGTATGTTTTTTTTATGAACCACGCGACCGGCGTACAAACCAAACAGGATCAACAAACATTCAAATGACCAAAAGGCTTGATGAAGTTAGTAGTAGGAACGTGCAAACCCCTTGTGCAATTACTCAAAAGCCGAATCGACAGCTTTTTGAAGATATGTGACGAAGATTACCCTATCCTTGCACTAGTTGCTACCCTGTTAAGTTTAATTTTTGATGACAGCCTTTGTGCTATCCATAGGTACTGTTGCAAATTTACTGAATCTGTTGAACACTTGGATTATTGTGGATCGTTTTGAGTCATGAATGATCTTTTACTTGACCGTTGGAAGAATTTCCTCAGTGTCCTTTCGCAAAAGGCCAAACTAAAGTACTTCTGAATAAGTAGTGTTTATTTTTTCCGGAATGTGCAAGACTTGTTGATGACCGCTAGCTTTGCTTGTTCGCAATGACTGTAAGTATTTAGGCAGTTGGCTGGCACAGTCTGTATTTCACTAACAGCTGTTTGTTGGATGTCAGGAATCGGCTATAAAATTTTGGAACGTCCGTTTACTAATGATGATGGGATCGGTTTGTCATCTTAAACGTTTTTGCGAGTGGCATAGTACAATGAGATCCGCCCTAGGCAGTTAGTCTGGCAGGATCCTTATGCAGGCTATTTAAACAAGCATTTCAGACAGGCATTCTCCTGAACGCATGGGAAGAAGCCACGATCACACCAATATTTAAAATGGCTTTCTTCCTAGCCTATCACGCGTGACAAATGCGCTGATCTTGATGGATAGCCTGACTGAGACCGGAGACAATCGTCTCATTTCAGTCGATATTTTCTTTGGATTCGTTAAGGCGTTCGCCGTGTTCCACATGGTCTTTTCAGACATAAGCTGGAAGCTTATAGCAATCGAAATGAGGTTATTTGATGAATCAGCTTTTTTCTTGATAACAGAACTTTTAGAGTCCAACAGCTGTGAGCAGAATTTGAACACAAAGAACTTTGTAACAGTGTTCTTGTAGCAAAGGAGGATCACTAGCCTGGAGCTAGACACTCTCAGGCTTTCTAACAATCAGTTCTTAAACAAACAGCAAACAAAGGCTTAGCGAAAACGAGTTTTTTCATTGAATGCTGCGAAAGTGTTGTAATTGGAATTGAACTATATAAGATAACGATCGAACGTATAAGAATCGCAAAACACCATTAAACACAACGACACAAAATGTATATTGTCGAATTGTACGTATCAATCAACTGTACGGGATATTGGATTGGTGGAATAATTACATTACAGAAGGAGACGAAGCATGTCAGTCATGTTCATCACATCGCCACGCCTTAAGTGAGCGTGCGGATATTTGTAATTTCGTGGTGGTCTGGATTCCAAAAGTTCAGATCTTTCGACTATCGGTTCTTCAAATTTTTCGTCCATTTCAGGAATAGCCCGTACTTCAGTAATATCGTTTGTTTCCAATATAACAGATTATCTAGAAAGCACTCGTTAGAATTCGAAGCAACAGGATTTCTGTTATCAAGCTGACCTCTAGAATTGAACTCAATCTGATCAACATGTCTTCGATGGCAGGAGAGGTCTTCCAAGTCAAGAATATTAACCATGCGATTTCCGTGAGAAGAAAGGACAATTCCATTAGCAGGACGTAAATCTTTGCCCTTGAAAAATGTAACATCAACTATTTTTGCACAGTCAAGAGTTGTACGCAAACAACGAGTTCTGAAGAGAATCGCGGGACGCTTTCCAGTTACCGAATGTGATGCATTTCTGTACTACATGAGAAAATTATCGATTCCTCCATCAAGTTCCACAAATGAGTTTGGTGTTAGAGAAGCAATGGCGGACTTCAGTGTGCGTACAAAATTTTCTGCAAGTCCATTGGATTGTGGATGTCGTGGAGCAGTAAACAGATGTCGACATTCAAGTCTTTTAAACCGTTCCTCTAAAGACTTAGCAGCGAAATGAGTACCATTGTCGGTGACCAAAGCAGCAGGTACACACTCGCAACAGAATAGTTTTCTCAGCGCATGTTGTCTAAAATCTGAACTCGGTGATGAGATGAGGACAACTTCAAGCCATCTAGAGTAAACACAAATAATCACTAGGTCACAGTATTTCCCCAGAAAAGGGCTACAGTAATCAGCGTGAACCTTCTGAAATGTTTCAACTGCAACAGGCCAGGGAGGTCATTGTGATTGTTTCGTATGATTCTTGTGTACACATTTGGTACAATTCTTGACATTATGTTCAATATCTGTTTCTGATTCCGGCCACCAGCAAGATAAACATGCAGGTGACTTCATCTTATCAACTCCCAAATGTCTGGAACGCATGTCCGCAAGGATATCAGATCTCAAAGTCGGTGGGATGAAACACAGTCATTAAAACACAGCAACTCATCTGGATTAATGGACGAACTTCCACGGCGACCGTAAAATGTGGGAGATTCACGCCGCTCCTGTTTTGTCCAGCCGCGTTTTAAGGCAGAGATAACAGGACGAAAGAATTTACGAGTATCGCACACAAGTGCATCTCTTTTGACTGGTAGTGGTTGAACTAGTAAACAGTCAGCGTTGTCAGAGTTTGAGTCAGGTGACAGAAATCTGGATGGGTAATCAATATGGGGAATAGTTTTTGCACTACGATGAATAATTGTGTAATTGTAAGAACTACGAGCAATGCTCCAGCGTTTCACCATGGCAGCAGATGACTTTGCCAGTGATTTGCTGGGATGATGCAGAAATTTTAAGGATTCATGGTCTGTTGCAATAGTGAAGGAGTCAAACAAGATACTTGTGAATTCTATTAACAGCCCAATATACTCCAAGGGCTTCACGTTGGGTTTGAGAATGCCCACGTTCGGCTTTAGACAGACGACGTGAAATGTATATAACAGGTCTACCACACTGTTCATGAACCGCACCTATTCCAGTGGGAGAAGCATCGATAATTACAGTTGAATGATCTTTGGCAGAAAACGGCTTTGAAACAGCAGTAGTTTGACGATGGTGAAGCAAAGTACACAGCATTTTTCTTATGATTAGTGGACCAATAAAAACTGTTGATGGATAACATGTCGAACAAAGACGTGGCATATTGAGCGAAATTTGGAATGAAACGTGAGTAGTATTGAAGTGCACCCAGAACAGAGCGGAGTTCATGAAGGTTAATGGGTGACGGTGCATCCACTAATGGAGCTAAGCGTTGTAAATCTGGTTTGAAACCATTGCAATCAGCAATGTAGCCAGGGCATGAAGGAGAGAAAAATTGAAAAATTACATTTCTTTGGGTTAATGGCTATGTTGAGGTCAAACAATCTTTCCAACAGAGAAAGAAGGTGTAGTGGACAAGTAGGCATGCGCTGGATCCTCGTCCACTAACAATTTGAAACGCCTTTCCTGGAGAGCAATCGAAACGCAGTCCCAACAGGCATCGAACTAGAGAACACAGCGAGTTTGGAAACAAACTGTACATTTTCAGCAGTGTTTGGAAATATGACAAGTAGTTGGCTCTAGCCTAGTCTGGGACCAACGGCAGCAACCAAGAGGAGAAAGGGAAGAAGCACGAGGTGGGCTACAGCCCACTCGGCGGCACTCAAAAGCGCGCCAGGCGAAAATTGCGTGGAACCCTCGAGTGCGTTAAACAACGCTCGAAAAGGTTCGGTTAAACGATCTTGAAGAATGAACTAACAGATGAGTCGTTAGGAAAGGGACAAGCATTCGCTGCGTGCAGTTACTTACACGACTGAAGAAAGTGGCACTGACTTCGTATCAGGCCTCCTATTGCAGGCGTACACATAATCTTGCGTACAGAACAAACAAGCAGGAAAACACGGTTGCAGCCGGGATCCTTAGAGAAGCCACACGATCGCTGGTCACTACAAAGGCGATAATCATGGGTGGGTTTATCGGGAGCATGAACGATAACGTCATCTTGATAGGTTTCGATACCATCGAAGTGTTAAGTAATTGTATTTATGACATTCTGGAATACGGCTGGCGAAACGTTCAAACTAAAGGGTGGAAAATTGTATCGATACAGTCCGAATGGTGTAGTGATCACAGTCAAATTGCTTGATACTCCATCAAGTGATATTTGCAAATAGGCATCCTTTAGGTCAACGTTTGAAAAGATCTTAGAACCAGACAAACGATACAGTATGTCCTCAGGTTATGTTGTGCAATAATAGACGTGTGTGTGGTAGACGTGTATTCAACGTTAACCTGTAGTGGCTACAAATTCTCGATGCCATTCCATCAGCTTTTAATGGTGTCACTATTGGAGTCGCCCACTTCGACGAGTCAATAGTCGCTATTACTACTTCATCACACATGGATTGCAATTCTTTGTGCACAAGTTCTCGTAAACCAAATGGGATGATTCGTCTCTTAAGAAAGACTGGATCCATCGGAGCTTCAAGCTTTGCCTTCAGTATCCGCATTCCTCCTGTGGCCTTAGAATAGTCCAGTATAGATTGTCTGATGTCAACATCGTTCACTGATGTCAGTAGCGAAATGTCAGAGTGTAGCAGTCGTAGAACTTTAAGTCCAAGATTAGAAGGACTTAAGCTTGAACGAAAAATTGAGGATCAATAGAACTAGCATCAGGCAACTTCACCGATATGGTGCAGCAGCTTACAAGAGACAATGAATGACCAGTAATACCACGAATATTAACTTATGTTGGCTGAAAAAGAACACCAGGATAAAATACACCTAGGTCTGAAAGTGAA
>JTDE01022170.1:16425-27867 GCA_014338405.1 Paragonimus skrjabini miyazakii
CGCGTATTTCTCTGGTACTCCCTTGCAGAGAAGGCAGCTCCAGAGAACGTTACGAACAACTGAAACGAAAGCAGCTTTTAGGTCCAAAAAGACCACGACTGTTGGCTGTCTGTAAGAGTGCCGATGTTGCAAGATCCGTCGCAAGGTGAAAATATGATCAACACACCCTCGGCCGGATCGGAATCCTGCCTGTTCTTCACGTATCTGGCTTTCTCTGGGCTTAGTGAGCTGACGTAAAATGAGACTAGTAAGTAACTTGGACGCAGTAGACACCAAACTGATACCCCTGTGGTTGTCACATTGACTTCGGGCCCCCTTTTTGAAAACGGGAATGGTTGTTGATAGGCACCTCTTCAGTCTCCCAGATCGTCTGAAGGAGTTTTGTCAGTGCTGATATCAACCTCTCCCCACCATCCTTGAAAAGAGAGGAAGAGAGATCTGGTCCAGGAGCCTTATTACGCTTTAATGATTTAAGCTCCAGGACCACTTTTGCTTCCGACGGAGGACCGTCTGGAGTGCAACAACTGACCATTTGGGTCCCGTCGTCCACATGATCTGGTTGAGGCCAGCTGAACTGCTCTTCATAAGGTCCAGCCCACCTGTCAAGTCGACGAGATTAACTGGTAATAGGTGAATCATCTTTCTCACATATGGTCTCACTTGCACCGACTTGACGGCCAGTACAACCACGGATCAGGGAAGAAAGCTTTCTGCTATTCCCAGATAAAAAGGCTTTTTTCCATCTCTTTTGATTGTTCGACCAAGTACTGCTCACGGTCTTTGCGCAAGCTTCTAGTCAGCTTGCGTTTATGTTCTCGACGGTCGTCATCATATTCTGAACCAGGTGGGATCTGGCGACGCTTGTTCATAAGGTTTATCGACGTGACAGAAATTCAGTTATGTCGCAACTGAACAGCCCCATCGGAACATGCCTGTTCACAACATGCTCTCATGGCTTCGGCGATTTGTTCCCAATGTTCGTCAGGATCACTCACCTGACTCGAATTGGGCAACTTCTTCACCAACGCCTTCTGGTAAGCGTTTTTTACATCCTCATCGCTCGAATGCCAGCTAAGCACCTTGCATTTACGAGCGTAGATCCTCTGAGCAAATGACAAAACAAAACGGGGAACGCACAACAGCATGGTCTGAGTCCAGGTGGTTGCTCCAAAAGGCACGACAGTCCATAAAAGAGTGGCGCCACCTGTAACCAACTGCTATATGATCCAACTGTGTCCACGGTTGGGAGGCACACGGAGGTCTTCAAGTAACACAGTGCTTCTTTCTGTGTTGGAATGCCGTGCTCGAAATATACAGACCGTGGGATGCGCACAGCTGCAGCAGTCTTTCGCCATTATCAGTGCGTTGTGCCCGGACACCAAACATACCTCCTAGCCGCTTCTCATCCGAAGAAAGACGATCAAGCTGAGCATTAAAATCGCCCGCTAGTATGATGATGTCTGAGTGTTTAGTTTGCCTCAGAAGGTCAACGAGGGCGTCACAGAATGCATCCTTGGTAGCATCCGAACAGCTGTCCGTCGGGGCGTACGCCGATATAATGAATACACAACGTCTTTCTGATTTGCGTCAACAGACTTTTACCGATGTATTGGGTCAGACAGCGCACAAGCGACTATTCACTGGGATCTAATCGAGCAAGCATTGCTCCGCTCTGGAACTCAGTGCGATTCCCACTCCAGCTTGACCGCGAGATTCAACTTCAGCGCCACCAGAAACACTGAGATAGAAGCGCTTGGATCGACAGTTATCTAAGGGTGAGCTCAAATGGATAACCGTGCTAGAATCGTAGACTCGCGTCTCCGACACACAGCTTACATCAATACCCAGACTTGAGAGAGTACTTGCCAGAGCAGCTTGCTGGCCGACTTGTCGGAGAGTGCGGACATTGAAGGCGCCAATGTTTACCAGTTGTCTTGGCCTCAGAAAACAATTATCGCCCGAAGGCATATGGAAGGAGAAAGTTGAGATCAGTTAGTAATGTCACTGTCGAGAGAACGACAACTTCTAATACTTCCCGGTCGTTTATGCCGCGGAAGGCAGTATATTTCAGATATTACCTATTGCAAACAAGAGTAAGCATACTGTTGAATGGCAACACATACTGGATGGTATAACGTCGACTAGTGACCCAATTTTTTTTATCCAGAACGGCATGTAGCTAGTCCCGCTTACCTCAACATGATTTTACATCATGATATGAAGGACGTGGGACTGACATAGCCAGTTTCATGTTATGGTTACTCAACAGTATACTCTTTTCTATGAGGGTCTATGATACACTGGGAAGTCTTGATCAGATCTCAGTAATGACCATGAGGGACGTTAATTTTTACAAGTCTGAAAAAGCAGCGCTCTTGCTTAGAACGTTGCACTTAAACCGACCGGATTTCATAAGACTGAGGGGTAAAACTCCTAAGAGAAAAGACTTGCTTTTGCCTGAAGAGAACATTGTACGACTAGACGGTGCTACGTTAATGTTTTGACTTGGCGCTCGCGCAACACACGTTAAGTGAAGGGGTAATGAGCTGAAGAGTTTGGGAAACGCTAGGCTAAGGGAATACCCTCAGCTGTACTCAGTAATTAATTAATTATCGTTGAGTGCACAACTCTTCATGGTAGGAAAATCGGTCACGCCTGAATCATATAGGTCTCCATAAAAAGGTTCTTCCAGAAAAGCAAACGTAACTTCATTAAGCTAAAAACTGAAGTGATTCAACCAACAGAAGCTTTACGTCAAAATACCTAACCGAAATTACTCACAATCATTTGGCTGAACTTGTGTAAAGTGACCACTTCGACCTCCTCGAACAGCGCGACCGTTCGCTTGAGGTAGAGGACCACCGGGAAATGATGCATAGCCCACACGTTGACTAATAGGCGGTTCCATTGCTTTAACTTCCACCTACAGGTAAAGAAAGCATCTGCGAAAACCAACCTGCTTCCCATCAATGTTCAAATAGTGTAAACGAATCAAATTCCTGACCACTTCTTCGTCATCGAAACCCACGAACGCGAAGCCTGCCAAAAGAAGCAAAGGATAATTAGCGGAGCCCTTACCACATTCCTCAACAAGTAACCAAAAATAATCATGATAATCAAGAGCGGCAATAAGAAACAAGTCCATATTTACGATCAGCCACTACGCGACCAAAAATCAACTCTTTTTTACACATAAAAAAGAGAAGGGAGAAATTTCCCAGTCTTCAGACAAGGGGCCTGTTAGGATGATATGACGCATTACGCTACACGAAATCCGACTGTCCAAACCTGGACACCGGAAGTTATAGTAACTGAAAACGAGTCACTGATAGGCAGTTGTTACCGCTAGGATACCAGTAGTTCACGAACGGAGCTTAGTTTATGAAAGCTCAACAAACAGTTGACATAAACGCGACCCGCCTTCAGAGGAAAGTCTTGACAACGGAGACGACCTAAATAAGTGAGAACAGACCTGGTCCTTGAAATATGGGTATCTTATATAACCCGGTTACTGAAACAATTTCCTCAGCGTACGAACAGGTCAGTCGCCATCACTTTACTATGCAATATTGAGTCTACATAACAGCATCAGCCTCGCAAAAGCACTGTGTATTCTTTAGGTGCAAAACGTACCGCAAAACATTTTGTAAAACGTGAACTATCAGCAACTGTTATTCCCCTGATTACGAATTGCAACCGTCTTGTTGTTGGCATAGCCAAGACCAACCATCATTACGATCGTTCTCATCATACAGATAATTCCCCCAACGACAATATTCAGGACAGTTGAAATAATTCCGCCTACACTCTGCTGAGCTCAAATACGTAGGCAAAAGTACATAGATTCATCGGCAGTTAAATAAAATGGAAGAAAGGTCCTCATCAACGGTGCCTGTGTTAAATATATCCGACAATTAACTGAAGACCCAGAAAGAACGGACCAAACAGTATGATCACAATTGCTCGGTAAACACCCGTGTTTAACGGGCCTCAAAAATGTAGGTCAGTCTACCCAATCGAGGGCACTTCGTGGCCAAAGGACGGCGATGAAGATAACGATGCAATAGAAGTTAGTGAATAGTGGAACTGTGATCCTGGATAAACCCCACAAATCAAACAGTAGTGACTTCACAGCAGATTGCAGTAAGTAAATACCACGGACATCAGAATTCCCTGACTACAACCAAACGAATCGTTTTGCAATTGTTCTAACAGCTTCAGAATCTACAGTTGTGAACAAGCAAACATCTGTATCAACTGAAGAAATCGAATTAAACTGCAACCATAAACGGCCCTGAAAGTCTCCAGTTCGGTAGTAACCAAGATCTATGAGTTGGAGTGTCAGTGTGCATTTCGGACAGACGTCGGACTGCACGGGTTTATTGTAGTTTGGTCCGTCCGGCGATTTACATCAGCTTATCGCACCATCAGTCTACCTCATGAACCCGATCACTCCACCACACCAGAACCAATCAAGCCAAAGCCAGAATGCTCGTGACAGTTGAGCGAAGCGTTGGATCTATTTATAATTGTGACAAGCAGGGGAAATGTCGACTTAGCCATACGGAAGATTAGTGATGAGCATTTAGATAAGCGATCGGTTTCTTGACAAAGGATGTAGAGTTTGGTTAAGGAATTTCCTTGTCCATGTCGCTCCAGAGAGTAGCCGACCTTCAACAGGTACAGATGAAGTGTCGGTCCAAGTAGCCAATCGAAAGGCCAGACAGTCCCTAGCGCAGCATCTACTTACCTCTACTCCGATGAGGCAATATTTCGGTTTATTCGACTAAGATTTTCTAAAGGGGCATGATGAAACAGAGGTTGCTGACATAAACGACAGACAGCCAAATGTGTTCATTGCGCAGTTCTCAAACGATTGAGAAAGTCCGTCAGTCAGTATATAATCAAAGTTGTTCATACCTAATTTCACTAACTTTGCTAGTATCGGAAATAGTGAGACATCCTTTATCCTGTTAATTTGCCTTACATGTCAATCCGTTCCGCTTCTGAAAACGATTTCTTGTCGACTTGCCGGCTGGAATGAGCTGAGCCGACAGTGGTTGAGACACACGCAACCTTGGCCGAAATGATACTGTTGCCATCGACTGTCCACTTTATGGTTCCGGTGCTTGCTCAGATGCATGTCTGCGTCAATACTCGATGCACTCAGCGACGTTCCACTATGCCGACTGATCCACTGCGTGAGACTGCTAACAACTGGCATTCGCGCTTCCGGAGTGCGACAAGCTGACAATCACCCAGTTGACTAGATTGCCGTAAACCCGCACGATCCGACACTCATCCTGAATACACACGGACACTTATGAGTGTTAGGTGCAAACAAGGTGGAGATTTTCAGGACCATTTCAAGACGAAAAAAATACTCACGAAAGTTAAAGTCGGACAGGGGTTTGAGAACTAATAGGTAATTAGGCTGGAGTAGGGGGAATTCTACTGAGCCAGGAGGCTGAGCAGAATTTGCTCGATCGTGTCACTGTGAACGGTGGCCAATGTGATGTCAGACTCGGCTCATCGCTCAAAGTCGATAGACACAAACTAGAAAGACGCTGTTTGTTCGTCGCACCTGCATATGCTTTAACAGATAATAATTCAGATGTCAGGAACGCTTTCTATGATGCTCTCTTTGGTATTCCGATACAAAGTAGGCACTCGAACATCACTGTGAACGTTAGTGATATGAACGTACAGCTTGGTCGTTTTACTCCAAACACGAGGTGGTTGGGGGTGTGTTCAGGAATGCCTCACTGACAACGATGATCGACCATTACAGCTATGCGCATCTCACGGATTCTTTGTATCGAGCAGCGCATTTCAGCACAAACGACGACAATGCGTCACGCGAAGGACGTTCACTGCAACTCAACTGTGGTCGTTAATGGATCATATCGCCATCATCTACCAGTGGCGCTGCTTTATTTGAGAGTAACCACCTTGATTCAGCCCATTACGCTGTTCGCGCCCGCTTCGACCAACAGTTCCTCAGCAGTGTTCATTTCGCAAATACAAAGTACTTCGTTAGAAATTGAATGATGAGGGTAAACGAAATTCCCATCAAACAGCAGTGATAGTTAGGCTGCCCCGATCACAACAACGGAGTGATCCAAACAAGCACTGGGTAGAAGTCTCAAGAGCCATGCAAACCTCAGCGGAAAGCTGTCATCAAGGAGTACTGCTGATTCAGCAGGACTCTGGAAAATACGTCATTGATCTTCGATCACCCAGATCGCTGATTATAAATACCAGTCGAAATGGCGGTATGTCGCAGTCAATAGTCCGCTTGTATTCATAACATCCCACCTTACTTCCTCGAAGTTACTTACTGTCTTTTATCCTCTCTCGAATGGATATAAGTTAACGCACAGATCACTTGAGCCGATGTACTGTCTATTCTGGCTCTATAGATAGGGGCTGCAGTGAGTTTCAGTCTTACTAAACCGAAAACTATGATCAACGGACACTGCCAGAGGCAATTAAACACCAAACTTCACTCTGTTCGACAACAAACAGGCTCACAGGGGTGACATTTTTCGTTAAGAGCTGGAGTGTTGACTAGATGAACAAACAGTTTCGAACTAAGGACAAAAGACACTTGTTGTTTCATCAAAAACTTACAAACGACGTGTGACAGGAGACATATAAACAGACCAAGGATGGTGAATTAGTTTGTCGCAGTTTAGTTATTTCGCTCTGGCCAGAATGAAACGACTGCAACCTACGATCGACCAGAGATAAGGCTCATCAGAGACTTTATCTATAGATTGATAACTATTTGTGCAACAGTTCAAATGGCTTACGACTGCATCCTACTCGATTTACGGATACCCACACTGGTCTGGCCAGCCAATATATTGCCACAGAGGAATACCTGTCAGATTATTCGGAACAAGCACCATCGTTCAATTAACCTCGGGAGACGAACAAAAGAGTCAATTAGGACAGCGAATCTACGGTTATCACCTATGCCATGCACGGCCAGAAAGGTGTGTGTGTATACATATGAATGAGTGCTTCGACCCGGGGTAAAAAAACAAGTTCATTAAACCGCACATGTCACACTTCATCTGGATCAGGCATGCGAAAAAGTCGCACAAACAATCGAACGTGTTGTACGCACTGGGTTCAGAAACACTGATTGAACCTCGTAGAGGTTATAACTATAAAGTAATAAGGCGAAAGACCGTAGAATAGGACGACATAAGTTTGTAAGATGTTCGGTAACATTCCGCTGCATTGTTACAAGTGCATACTGCAATTAACACTGATCACAGCGAAATGGAACTGTTAACGAATGTGCACAGAAGTGAGATCATACACGGAGAAAAAAAGCACAAGCACCAGATTAGTCGCAGTTCATCATCATGGCAGACAGACTAACAACCACCGTGTTTCTGAAAGGCGTAGTAATCGAATGTCGATGAATGCGTACACGATCCGGATGACTCGGGTAGCGTTAACTGTTTTCCAACAAAAGATGATGCACAAAATGATGAAGCCACCTTCCGGTTCGTCGTAGATTGCCCAAGTGGTGTGACCCCTGGCAAACGTTCAAACCATTTCAGAGTAAACTTAGTTATTCGACAACATAATTGATCCGCGGTCCCGTTGACGCAAGCGGCCCAGCACATGCACGTCAATCGGTGAACAGTTTGGGTCTACTATAAAGATAACGCCAACAGTGGTATGAAGCTGCAGCAATGGAACAGTGTTATCCGACGAACCCTGAGTACCTACACTGCTGCACTTTTTTGTTAGCCTGATATCGGCGGAACATGTTTCAAGAAGAGGAAAAACCTAGGTTTCGAAGCGGGACGTGCTACAAAGTGAAATGCCGGTGAAATCTCGGCGGTTCAATATAATGGGTGAAACAGAATCGCAAACGGACCACCCAGACTATTTTAGGTATCCCAACGTAAATATGGAAGTGCAACAGATCTATCTTCATAAACAAGTTCGCCAGCGACTCTCATCTTCATTCCGAGTCCCGGACTAAGGTGTGGATGAACAATGAAAAATCAGCACCGGACGGCCGAATGGCACAGAGAATTCAGAACAAAAGATCTTGCTTCTGGCGGTCATCACCATCATGACAGACAACAATCCATAAGTGATGTTCACTGATATTTAACTGTCACAGGACCGTGAAGAACAGAACGAAACACTGCACAGTAAGGAAGAAAAAGAAGAGGGAAAACGACCTCACTACTAAAAATAGCTCCGTCTACATTCAAACACTTAACACCAAGGTGCCTACACTTTAAAAACGAACAACCAATCTGTAGCTGGAAGTGAGACCTCATCGACTTCCTTACAGCTTTCAGTGCCCCGTATCATTAAATGCACTTAATTCACAGATAACTCGGTCAAACAACGACAACATTCAAGCCACTGAGCCTGACTAGCCGACCTCATCTGACGTCTCCAGCCACTGAATCTGTGAGTCGCGAGGTCTTCAGCCTGGGAAACGAACGTGACCTACAGTGGCCACATCCCTCATGAAAGACTCCCTTTCTCTACGTCAAGTCATAATCTGTCCACCTCGCGCCTTACGCCACTCGGCCGCAGCATCGGTAGAAAGTGCTCAGTGTGGCAGACGACTAACTGGCATCCTCAGTACATGACCTAACCATCTTAGTCTGTGCAAACGTAGGGATTGAACAGCAGAAGGCATTTAATAATCACTATCAAATACCCGCTCCTTAGCCTCCTCGTTGCTTACTCGCTGATGCCACCCGATAAGACCGACTGAACGCAGACACCAGTAGTCAACCACCTGAAGATGGTTCACGTCTTCAACTCCGAGTGGTTAGGTTCCGCTGTCGTAAGTAATACTGATCTCACTGACGCCTTATATGAGAGATCTTTAAGCAACAGAGAGATGGTTCACTGTCGCCAGAAATACTCCAGATTGACGAATACTGTTTTAGCCTTAGAGATACACGTGTCGATTTCACTCCCAACATCTCCACCGCCGACGATGCAACTTCCCAAGTACACAAATCGGTCAACAACCTCCATGACTTCAGTGCCTACGTAATCACAGCAATCTTGCAGGAACAATTTGCACTACGAGGCTGCAAAGCGCATTCCGAAGTATTCAGAAGAACGCGAAATAGCGTCCAGCGTTGTTTGTGCTGCTTGGAAAGTGTCAAACAGCAACACCTTGTCATCAGCATAATTAAGATCAGTCAGTTCTTCACCAGGTAAGAAGGGCACGCCGGCATTTTGTGAGTGCCGCAGACAATCTTTCGCTACTTTGTCTACGACAAAACCAAACAAAAGAGTGAAAGTGGACAGCCTTGGCTCACGTCATTCCTGGTGCTGAAAACGTCAGACAGTTCACCGTAAACCCTAGCCTAGGCTGAGGTATGGAAATAAAGCGTCGACAGTATGCACATAATATTTGATTGGTACCTCTCTGTGTCTAGGCGATTCTGAAAGTGTAGACCGATCCACCGAATAGAACGCATCTTTATGGTCGAGAAATACGGCAATTGTTGACCGGTGGTCTGCATGACGTTACTCCAGAATTTGGCAGAGTAAATATTTGACCAATACATTCTCGCCAAGGGCAAAACTCTGCCTGTTCTTCCCTAATGTTTGGTTCCTGAGCAGCAGTGAACCGACCAACTGTAGTGGATGTCAGAAATTTAGTAATGACTGGGAACAGGCTAATTCCCTTACGATTTTCGCAAAAGCCCCGGACTCCTTTCCCGAATATGGGAACTATAATCGAGTGACTCCAGCATGGAGGGATGGTCTCCGTTGTCCACACGAACTGAAACATGTGCGTCAAGGCCCCCCACTAACGCCTCACCACCTTCTCTGAAAAGTGCCGGCACGAGATCATCCGAGCCAGCAGCCCTATCACGTTTGAGAGCCAAAATGCAATTGTGGACCTCAGTCTTAGTGGGTGGTTGCAAATCTACAGTTCAAGTTTGTGGTGGTAACATAGTAGAAGCAGAGAGTCAGCTAAATTAATTCTTAGTGTTCCGCCCAACACTCTAACCTGCTGGACTTATTATATATCGCTGTGCCATCTGTCTCGCTGATTGAGTCGGTGACAGACGGTCGTCTAGGACCAGTAGCAAGGATAAACTTGAATAATTTGATAGTGTTCCACGAATTAAAAGCGGTTTCCAGTCCCTTAACTTCTTCCACTATGCTTCACGATCAGCGTTCAGGCTAGGTTTCAGCTTTCTACGAACATCTCTCCTAAACTTATTACATAAACTACCAGGTGCGTCTGGTACTTGATAACTCTAAGGATTTCCTTGAAATCCAGTCTGTTTCATCTACCAACCACCGTGCTGCCTGATATAATACCTGCTTCACGAATGACCTGAGATATTTCTGTCCAACAGCTATGAAGATCTTCAGATTGAGAACTGCCAAACCTGCTTTCTAGGCAAGTTTGATACTTGTGTTACTGAGGGCACAGTCAGTTTGTCAACAGTCAGCCGTTGCTGACAAGAGGTCATTGTCCAATCAAAGTAGGAGTGAAACGACGAAGTACCAACGCGCGATTTGAATCTAAGTATATGCTCCAATAAGAACGACTGTCTTGATCGGAACCCCAAGTCATGTGATCGAACTGAGAACATCCTTGACTCGGACAAGTGTGGCGTCAAGGATAACAATGACGCACACGATGCTTAAAACCAGTGCTGGCTAAAAATAGCTTATGGTAACAGCACATCTGTAACAATCACCCGCCATTATCCGGGCGACGCGACGCTATCACAATCAAGCTATCTAAACGAGACTCGGCCTCGTCAAGGCAGCCGACTCGAGCGTTCATATCTCCGGCCAAAACGACGACATCAGAACCACGTGTCGACCGGAAGAGTGGACAAATCTGAATAAGGGTCGTCCTAAACACCGACGTCACTACAGTCAGCTGGAGCATAAACAGACAATGAAAAGACTTCTAAACGTTTTGCGTCTAGAGCTGGCCTTAACAAAACCCGCCAAGCGGACGGTACAAAGTCCACTGTTAACAGGAATTCAATCTACTAATGCGGCTTCAGTGATCGAAGGCTTGGTAGGCTGGTGACTATTCAGGCCCAATGGTGTAAACGTTGTTGTTGTTTGGCAGAATTAACTATGAAGTAAATGCACCTAATGATGTGAGCCATTGAAAACCGTAAGAAAACTGCCTTGCCGACAACACCTTATCTTCGATTCGAGCATCTCTCGGATAAACATGACTGAGCGTTTGCACACGATAATTCCGTACTGCCTATGATGAGACCAATGGCGGAATCATCAGTCCAGTTGTCTCACGAAGCGGTGGTTGGAATTCACCGCCAAACAATGAAAAGGACATGAACAAATAATAAGCTCCAAAGAAAGTGAAATTCGAGTGCAGCTCGAGCCTAGGTATTAGCTGGCTAAGCGCAAATCTACTAGTATGCATCTTTA
>JTDE01022170.1:27967-43881 GCA_014338405.1 Paragonimus skrjabini miyazakii
ATCTTTACGCATCTGCTACTGTCCAGACAGAGTAGACTAAAGAATTCCGTTTTATAGTAAGCAACTGGCGTGAACGGAATACAATGACCTTCTTCCACATAGCACATACCCACAGGGGATATTAGAATCTTGTTAGCGCGGACCTTGGTGTTTGTAATTCGATAACCAAATCATGTTTCTCACTATTTTAAGTAGTCAACTGCAGATCCACTACTTAATGTCCTCATTGGCTGATCAGATTCCGCAATGCCATCTCTTCCTTCACAGTACAGTCAAGTCTGCAGCTGTGCGCTGAGTATAAGCTATTTTTAGCCAGCACTAGTTTTAGGCATAGTGCGCGTCATTACTATACTTGGCGCCCGCCTTCTCCGAATCAGGCCTGGTCCCAGATAAACCACATAGCCGTTGGTTATTGGTGGCGTGGTTCCATTCAAGAATGTCGTTCTTACTGGAGCACGTACTTGGACTCAGATCATGCACTGGTATGTTATTGTTTTGTTCTTACTTTTGCTGGTCAACGACCCCACCGACAGCAACCACTGGCTGTTGAGAAACTGACTTTACCATCGGTAAAGCATAAGAACCAAACCAGCTTACAAAGCTGTCTTAGTAGTACTCACTCCGAAGATCCTAACAGCTGCTGGACACAAATCGTACAGGCTATTCAGAAAGCAGGTACAACAGCATGCGGCACAGGGGTACATAAGTTTAACAAACATTGGATTTGAGATAAATCTCTGGAGATGATCCGTGCTACTAGTCCCAAGCGACCGTCTGTCAGTGAAGCTATCAGCTAGGCATATGGCACACTAATTTGTAATAAATTCAGAGGGTTAAAACTTTGAGCGGAACACTTTCAGGGTCAATTTAGCTGGCCTCCTGCTTCAACCGTGCTGCCTCCACAAACTTCTGATGTAACGCCCTGGCCGGTAGATTTAGAACCACCCACTGAGACTGAGGTTCATAATTGCATCTCGGCTCTTAATCGTAATAAGGCTGCTGGTCCAGATGATCTCGTGCCGGCACCTTTTAAAGAAGGTTGAGGCCTTGACTCAGCTGTTTCAACATGTGTGGATGACGGAGACCATCCCACCGTGCTGGAATCACTCCATAATTGTTCCCATATTTAATAAAGATATCACGGATTCTTGTGAAAACCATAGGGGGATTAGTTTGACCCCAGTCATTTCTAGGGTTCTGACATCCAGTATACTTCGTGGACTAAGTGCAGTTCGGGAGTTAAACATTAGAGAAGAACAGGCAGGTTTTCGTCCTGGAGAGGGATGTATTGATCATATTTTCACCCTTCGTCAAATTTTGGATCAGCGTCATGTGTACCGTCGGCCAACAATTGCCGACTACAAAGGTGCGTTCGATTCGCTCGATCGATCTACACTTTTAGAGTCGCTTAAATGCATGGGTGTGCCGACCAAGTATGTGAACATACTGTCGGCGCTTTACTCCAATACTTCTGCTGAGGGTAGGGTTTACGGTGAGCTGTCTGACAGTTTCAGCACCAGGAGCGGTGTTCGTCAAGGCTGTCCCCTTTCGCCTTTTTTGTTCAAATTCGTCATGGACGAAATAATGGAAGATTGTCTCTGGCAGTCACAAGATGCCGGTGTGGACCTCCTACCTGGTAGAAGGCTGATTGATCTTGATTAAGCTGACGACAACTTTCAGGCAGCGCGAGCAACGCTAAACTCAATTTCACGCTCTGCTAAGTACTTCGGAATGCGCTTTGCAGCCTCGAAATGCAAAAAAAACTTCTGCAAGATTGCTGTAATTACGTAGATTTAATGTTAGATAATGAAGTCATGGAGGTTGCTGACAAGTTTGTATAGCTGAGAGGCTGCATTACCGGCGGCGGCTGAGGTGTAAGGAATGAAATAGAGGCACGTATCTCCAAGGCTAGGGCGGTGCTCGCTAATCCGAGGCACTTATGGCGACAGAAACGAATCTCTCTGAAGCTTAACGGTCGCGTACATCAGACAACAGTGAGGGCTATATTACTTTACGGCAGCGAAACATGACCCCTCAGGGTAGAAGACGTAAACCGTCTTCAGGTATTTGACCACCGATGTCTGCGTTCAATCGCTCGTATCGGGTGGCACCAACGAGTGAGTAACGAGGCTAGGGAACGGGTGTTTGGCACTGATTGTCAAACGAGTTCTTTCGTCCAGTCCTTACACGTGCACAGACTTAGATGGTTAGGTCATTTACTAAGGATGTTCGCTAGTCGTCTGCCACATTGAGCACTCTTCGCCGACGCTGCGGTCGATTGGTGCAAAATGTGAGGTAGACGGGTGATGACCTGGCGTAAACAAATGAAATCGTTCACGAAGGGGTTGGCTACTGTAGATCGGGCTGGAGCCTTCGTGACTCACAAAGCCGGTGGCTTGAGACGTTAGGTGAGAGCTCAGAGGCGTGGATGTTGTCTTTGTTTGGTCGAGGCGTCTGTGAAATGGGTGCACTTAATGACGCGGGGCAGTGAAAGCCGTCTTGCTGATGACGCCTTACTTTCACTTACAGTTCGGTTGTTTGTTTGCAAGGTATGGACGCCTTGATGTTGTATGTTTGAATGTAGACGTAGCTATTTTTAGTCACTAGGTCTCCTCCCCTTTTTTCTCTTTTCCTAAACAGGGTATGTTTTTTTCTTCGCGGTTGTGTGGCAGTTAAGCATCAGTGTGAACCACTGATGTATTGCCGTCTAGGATGATGATGATGATGAGTCTTCGACATGCAGTAAACACCCATATTCAACGAGTCTAACGTTCGTGCGAGAGCGGCCTGTCGACTGCGAATGTTTGAAGGTACCTAAATTAATTCGGATTCTAGGTCTAAGCAAGGGATGAAGGAGGCCTGAGGCTCAATGGTAAGAGATGGGATGTACCGGCGCAGCTACTATTATATGTTGTGGAACATGCAGAGGAACCACTAGAGATAGGGAAGTGTCTAAATATTAAGTTTGATAGAAGAGTGAGGGAGGGGTCAGTGGTAGCATGTTTTCGCCTATCTAGTCTGTTGTATGCTTTAGATGGGACCATCCCGTCTTCACTGCGAGACGACCGAAGTGATATGGAGCTAGTGGTTCTGTGAGTTGTCACGGTTGTGTGGAATGAAATGCCGCCAGAAGACTCAAATCTAAACAGGAGAACGATTAGGGTTCTCGACCAAAGCCTTTGGGTCAAAACTCTGGACCGCAAGAGAGGGTGTGGGTGGCAGTACATCAAAATTAGTCCTCTTCCCGGAAGAAAAGTCTATCTTCCGACAGCCCAACCTAGAGGTCACGTTATGACAGGCAGTAAGGGTGTGTAAAACATCCCCTTCACACACTCTACAATGAGAATAGCATTGAAAACTGATGTTACAATGTGGACCCAAGACATCAGCTGATCCACCAGACAATATTTCACGGTTATGATGAGGTCTTGCAACACCTTCATTGAGTGGTAAGCTAGGTGAGCTTGAAGCCGAGGCCACGCCAATCGTCACTGCAACGTAATACCATTGCACAGGAATGCATTACATTGGTGATAAATTTGAAATCACCAGCCCACGGACTATTTTTGGATTGTAACAATACAAACGTAAAAGCGAGGAAACAGAGGGATAATCGGAGACACTTCCATTAAATGTTAAATTCATAAGCCAATTTCATGTAAGTAGTCGTGGTAATGTATACAAAATTGTCAAAACCGTGTTAATTTGTACATCTGTATACGAACGGATATGAGACCTATGACTTGATCATAATAAGCAACAACCGTTCCACACTTCAGACAGTTTCGTTTGGTTTACAGGGTGAATCTTATCTATTGGGAACAGGGTCAACGTAATTCATGTCAACATATCCATCAAATAGGCAGACAAAAACCTGTGATGCGTACCTCGATGTCGTTGTTTGTCGGGAGAAGTTAACAGATTTACATCGGTTACCTAGCAGACGCATTTATTGCCGTTTTAACGAACATACCCTTCCGTATTTTGAGAAAAAACTCCGAATTGTTGCCTCATCATGTTCAAACGCAATCCCTCCGACAAAAACCTTCAGGCTTCGTCGGTTCTACAAATAAATGCAGTGGGACTGAATTTCCTACTTTGCCCTTCATATTGACATTGCATCGCTTTGGATCGACTTCTTTCTGATCAATCACGTGTGGCTTCTGCGCAAGCACAGAGTCCACTGTAGTATTTTCTTTAAATTTGATGTAACCGAAGCCTCTTGACCGGCCAGTTCGATTATCCATCATGACAATAGACTCTTCTATGTCCCCAAATTGTGAAAAATAAGCCTTCAAAGAGTCTGTGAAGTGAGATTCGTATCTGAAGTTTTACCATTTGTGGTTGACTGATGTAGGCCTCCAACAAACAGTTTGCTAAATGTCAAAAAACCTCCAAAAATTTGAATTAACGTACCCGACTTCATTTCCCTGAGCATCCACGGCCATCATGGTGCGGGGGAATAAAGGGCGAAGACCGCAAAGGTCTATTAATCGAAAGTGAGTACGAACAAACAAGCACAAAGTGGAAACAACTGCAATAATACTGACAGAAATGTTGACAATAATGAATTGAAAACGGAACTTGATATTTTTTATTTATTAATGCAAGGCGGACTACAACAGGAGGGCTCATTTTAGGTTTAGAGTGTTCGCTGCAAAGCCGCCTCGATTTCAATTTCGTATCCATGGCGTGATGACAACTCACGCGTGTTGACGTTCTGATATTTGACCGATAAGATCCGGAGGTTGACTGAACTGCGCCTTCTGTCGGTATAATGTGTTCAAACAGCGAACTATTTGTGGGAGCTCAATGAGCGAATTTGTTCTGTCGTATTAGATTTCGTGTGCACATCGTATATCTTCTTCATCATGTCCGGTTCAACTTTGCTTAATCGCAAGGAATGTTAAAAAAGACAGTTGGTATTTTTGGTCTGGATGTCTCCGAGTATACAAATGGACTGCTATCCGTGTTGTCCTTCCGTCTTTCCAGCAGCCCGCGGCATCAGCCGATGCAGTACACGAACCTGTCTCAGGTACCGCGCCTTTGTCGTTCGCTGGACAAGTATTTACTCTCAACATTGCTCCGGATAGTTTGTTGGTGACAAAGGGTGCCGAAATAGTCGTCGCTCGCTAGACACTTGACGAACGTGTTGAACAGAACCACCGGAACCAAACCAGTCACAAACCGGTCGCCTTTTATCTCTAGGAGATTCAATCCTTGAAGTGAACTTCTTAATCAAAACAGGAACAGGTTAATGTCGTCCTACATTCGGCGGCGGACCCGCGATTAGAATCCGGCACTACACCCACAGCTACAAACGGAACGCTCATTGAGGCACTCGGTTGCCAACTTTTGGATGTAAACTTCGGCCTTTGGCGTGATTTTCGCTGGGTTCTCCTGATAACTGATATCTCTTTTCCAATCATTAGTACCGATTTCTCCCGACATTTTCACCTGCACGTTCATGGCGTCAAATTGATTTACCGATCACTCGAAGTTCGTGACAAACCGTCACACGCGGCTGCAATCCGTTCAGTGCTTCACGACCTCGTAGTTTGCCAGCCTTGCGGGAGTCTCTCATACGAATCCCCCAGCTGATCTGGCCCGCTGGCGAACTAATTGCTGTAACAGCCGATGTCGCCCGATACGTTGTCATACACAGACCATCGGTTTGCAGTCATCCATGTTGCTTAGTTCCCGATAAGCTGAAGAATACTGTGCTGAGTTTGAGCATGCGCTTCAATTCAGGGTTACCCGCCCGTCCAATGGTCTATGGGCATCGACTTTACACAAGGTGCTCCAAAAGACGGATAGCGATTAGGCCTGTTGTAGCAGCCACCGGGCATTGAACAAAACAACCATTCCCGATATGTATCCATTTCCTCATAATCACGACTTGAAGGCAAACCTGTCGGGAGAGCAAACACTTACCAAACCCGACCTGGTAGGCGTTTGTAACCAGATCCCAGTGGACTTCGGAGACACCTCGGAGGCAACAGCCTTAAAACCATTCGGACATTTCGGATTAATACGCGTGTCGCTTGGTCTCAGCAACGCTGCTTGGACTTTCCAACGTCTTTTTGACGATGTCTGTCGTGAGCTGGCTGGTGCTTGCCCGTGCCTGGACGATATCTTGATCACCAACTCCTCACGAAAAGAACATGGCACCCACTTGCGTCTAGTGTTCGCCCATTTATTGCATCACGAAGTGCCGACACACCCAACCAAGTGCCCGTTTGGAATGCCTAGCGGAACCCACATCCATCAAACGAACTAGTCGATTATTTATTCATCAGTGTGTTCATAGACCTGGTCGGACTACTGGCACCCTTTGATGAGTGCACGCACATTTTAACATATGAAGACAGCTTTCCACGTTGGGCAGGTGGGGCAGTACCGATTCCAAATTGCTTATTGGAAGTCGTCACACGAGCATTTTCAGAACGTTACGTCACCTAATCTGGTCTTCTTGTTGGTCACCTTTTGACTTAGCTTCCGCTTCCGGATGTGGTCGAATTTGTATCACACTTCACCACCTCGCAGTTAACTGACTGTTTGAACGTCTTCGTCGGCAGCTGAAAAGCTTTCTGTACATCAGCAATGAAACTTCGTGGCACGATTTCCTGCTGTTAGCCCTGTTAGATAATATATACAACTTGAAAGCAGAGCTACATAACACCACTGCTTAGTTAGTCTGTAGGTGCTGGTTACCTTTTCCATGAGAAAAAATTGTCGCGCGAGCAACAGTATCCATCAATTTCGTGGTTAGCTCAACGCATGAAACGAGTCGGACCAATTCCACCAACAGAAAAGACGACGGTACCATACGTTCATCCCCGTCTATTAAAGTGTTTTCACGCTTTTGATTTGCGCTATTGCTGCTTGTCTACCTTTGAGGCCGCCGTAAACAGGTCGGGTCCGCGTGCTCACAAGCTCTGATAAAACTTCCGTTTAATCGAGGCACTTGACACGGGAACTTATTTGTTACCGACAAGGGCACTTTTAACTACCACTTTGCCTGACATCCGTACAGTTTCCGCTTTGGTTGTGACCTCGTCAGCACTGAAGCTATCAAGCCTTTTGAAACAGACGTGGTTAGATATTACGGGGGCCAAGGAGATTTGCATTTAATGTGTATTGGTTTTTGTTGCACTTCCTCACCTGGTCGATTTGGATGACTTAACTACGATGGATATTATCGATAACTAGTTGTTCCAAAGAAAAAATCCTTGTTTTCCTTAAAATAATGGAAACGGATATCCGGGGAGGTTGTCTTTGTCTATTAATAAGCACTGCATATTGGAGATACTGGGAATCAACCATCCACCGCCTACTTCGGACGTCGAGGTAGTACACAACGGGCGACGCACGGAAACCTAGAATTCTGACAGGACGGCTTTCGGTGGACGCGACTAAGCCTACGGTCTTGTTAGGTTAACTACAACTTGCCTGTTCATAATCCCCAACACTGCCCATTATTGCTAACATTCCGAACTACTGACCTCCAGTAAACTCTAGCCACTTTCTTCAGACTCTCACCGAACGTAGACGCGAGCTCTGTAGCGGGAATAAATTGAACCATTCATGATCGCTTCAACTCTTTCAGCCAACTGAAACACTGCTACATCGTCAGAGTCAACCCTGTGAATGTAATCTAGTGGGAGCTCTTTAATGGTCCTATTTGTTTATTGCTGACCATGTCAGAGTTCCGAATGGCATCTGACCCTTTTTTTGCGAACCTTCCTATGTGCTTGATCACTTGTTTGAGTGAGTAAGGATGCCGACAGTCACCCTGTGCGCTCTAGCGTACAACGTATGCTCGGCATAGGCTCACTGTTCTGCCGTACCATCGTTTCGTGCCACTGCTCGCTAGCTTGCACGTCACCTTCGCGTATCGACAAAAAACATCATTTCTGTCGCTCGCCGGTATGCTGTTTCAAAACAGAAACGAGTTGGAAACGGCCATTTAGGCGCGAAATGAGATTTTTCAAATTTTTCATGAAATATTAAAATGCATATTACGGAACAAATATAGAGACTTCATCGAGTATAATAGTGGTATTGCAATGGGAAAAATCAGGTGTACCTAAAAATTGCCCATATTCGCACTTTTGTTGAAAAAATGTGTCTCCATTTTTTTCGCTGTAAGGGCGTTTGCTATAGCTACATGGTCGTTGTATGAGAGCGCATTAAGTTGCAGTGAACGCGGGCGATCGCTTAAAATGCCACCGATTTAAAATGACGTTTATCGACCATAATTGTCTAATGAGTCCTCTATGTCGGCAAACTTGTACACCGTATTCCGCTACAATCAGGTATAATTCAGTCTTGTAATGATGCCATTTTTCAAAACCAACAGGAGCGTTTTCAATCATGCTACATACATTCCGTGTTAGTAAACGTTTCCGTGAAACTTATTTTGAAGATGATAAGCAGTAATTTATATAAACCGTTCCGATCAGTAGAGGTGGAAACTTCTGAGCCTTTGTGTAACTTACTGAGCTCATAGACTACGACCATGTAGCTGTAGCCGACGCCCGAAATCAGCATAATGTTAGCTATCTTGATCGATTTTGCGTTCTAAAAATGCTTCCATCGGATTCTTCGTGGTGGAATACATCTTTCCATCCCGCAGAAATGCTCAATTTTGCGCGGTTTCGGAGATATAATAGAATTTGTAATTTTCGACCACGTTGTGTTCACATTGCATTGTACACAAAATATCACAGTAATTCCTAATGAAAACTATGTCGCCACGGTTGTTGCTTAGTTACACATAAGAATTATACATTCAACCTGTTTCCCTGGTAGTATTTCCGGTTGGAAACAGTCTAGGTTATCACCTGGTTGTTTCTACCTACGGTGTTGTATAAACATGCGTAACACGTCCCACCCTATCATTAAAAACCTGCGTATTGTTTTGTTTGTTAATTATCGAACATGCTTTAAAGCAGCCGGCCATGTGTGCGCGAGTCTATGCTCACTTATCCGACGTATAATGATCAATTTTGATGCTCGTTATTTATCTGACGAAAACGTTGATTCCCACTTCTACCATTTCAGCTACAACCCTTATATCTTCGGATCATGGATGCTTATGATTCCGATGGCTGTTGGTCTATGTTTTCACCGACTGCAGACTTCGCTTACGGCAGCCGGTATGTTATCCTATTTTTGACCGTCCTATACCCCATGTTAGATCCTGGTGTGCCACACCTGGAGCTCCACAGCTGTCAGACCGCGGGTCATCAATGTGGCCTGATGTTAGCGACATTTCAGCGCCGGTCGAGTGCACTATCCAAGGAAGGTAAATTGTTTGGCGTATTTGTACTTCATGCTTAGAATACGGAGTTGCAGCCCCGGTGCTAAGGGTGTGTTCGATAATGAGATTGCCGTAGTAACTGCGGCGGGCTCAACATCTGGATTTGGTGCCACGGATACTGTCGGGAAGTAATTTCTTTAAACTGTTCTGCACTTTGCGGAACTCGATTTGGGTCTTGATGTGTGCAGACAAGGAGGCTGTTTCGGAACAGATCAACGCGGGCCGGCCGCAGATTACGCAGTCGTGGTACTCAATGTCAGCTAAGTGCTAGCCTCATCAACGGGGCCGATTTATTCCACAGACGTCGTCGTACGCTGGAGGGAGGATCGGCTAGGCCTATTGCTGTAGTCTCTTGGGTGTTTTGGAGACAGCAGTCATTGGCTGACTCAGAGATTTATGCGCAGTGGAAACAGAAGGAAATGTTAGCAAGCGCCAAGTTTATACTCATCGAGTTGGCACGACACGGCGTTTTGAATAACCGCGTGAATTGCGTATTCCGTGCCCCTACTATTGTAGTAAAGGATGGTTCTGTGCGGGACATCTGTCGGTGGAAGTGTGAACCGTGTAAGCGGCATTATTCCGTTCGAAAAGATTCCACTAAGTTGAAAATAGGCTTCAAATTAGTCGTTAATTTTCATCGTCGAATACGCCTGGCAATGAGCGCAGTAAGTCCAAGCAAACGGTGACCTACTTTTCGGGAACAACGCTCCTATTACGACCGAATTGGGGGACTTCGCCAAAAATTTGGAACTCATTCCACCACTGTTTATGAAAAGGAGGTACGACCGTGGGTTTCACTTTCCGAAGGCGTGGGTAATTGGTGGCATTAATAGGGAGACGCGGAAGGCGTTCATGGAGGTCTTCCTTGGGAACAGACGGAATACAGCCATCTTGTTGCCCATCATCCGAAGACATGTCCGGGTAAGCCTGTTACATTATTTCATTCATTTGCTTTCAGCTGAACACCATAATCATCACGGACGAATGGAGAGCCTATTGAGCTCTGGATGGAATAGCACATTACGAGCATTGGACGAACAGCCATTCAGAAAATTTTGTGGATCCTGAGAGTAACGTGATCCACGCACAGAATACAGAAAACTTTTGTCCTTTGCTAAGAAGCATTTTCGTTCTATATCCGGATAAAAAGAACGGCAGTTCCGGCCACACCTTCGAAAGATCATTTGGCGAAAGCGAAATCCTGGATAGGTGATTGGCAAACTGCCGTTCAACTTGTCTCATACTGATTTGTTATGAATTACATAATATACATAGACATTTTTGCACGCGTTTATCATTCCTATTCATGCGTACTGCGTTGACATCGGTAGCTGCTCCGTTCAGTATGCATTATGCGTCTAAGTATGCCGCATATATTTACGCTAGTAACTGCTCCGTCCGGTTGACTTAAGCTACGATCAACGCCTTTGTATGCCGCATATGTTCACGATAGCAGTTGCTCAGTCCAGCTGACTTAGGCTAACGACAACGTTGTAAAAATGAACACTGCAGAAATCAAAATAAACCTGTATTGGGACCGTTCAAGATGAGTTATAATGATATCCGTCAGTTCCGGCAAAACTGAGATAACACATTGGCTGCCGTAAGCGAAGTCTGCAGTCGGTGAAAACATAGACCAACAGCCATCGGAATCATAAGCATCCATGATCCGAAGATATAAGGGTTGTAGCTGAAATGGTAGAAGTGGGAATCAACGTTTTCGTCAGATAAATAACGAGCATCAAAATTGATCATTATACGTCGGATAAGTGAGCATAGACTCGCGCACACATGGCCGGCTGCTTTAAAGCATGTTCGATAATTAACAAACAAAACAATACGCAGGTTTTTAATGATAGGGTGGGACGTGTTACGCATGTTTATACAACACCGTAGGTAGAAACAACCAGGTGATAACCTAGACTGTTTCCAACCGGAAATACTACCAGGGAAACAGGTTGAATGTATAATTCTTATGTGTAACTAAGCAACAACCGTGGCGACATAGTTTTCATTAGGAATTACTGTGATATTTTGTGTACAATGCAATGTGAACACAACGTGGTCGAAAATTACAAATTCTATTATATCTCCGAAACCGCGCAAAATTGAGCATTTCTGCGGGATGGAAAGATGTATTCCACCACGAAGAATCCGATGGAAGCATTTTTAGAACGCAAAATCGATCAAGATAGCTAACATTATGCTTATATTGAAAAAAGATGGCGACACATTTTTTCAACAAAAGTGCGAACATGGACAATTTTTAGGTACACCTGATTTTTCCCATTGCAACACCACTATTATACTCAATGAAATCTCCATATTTGTTCCGTAGTATGCATTCTAAATGGCCGTTTTCAACTCGTTTAGACCTTGAAACACCGTAACGGTGAACGACACAGTTGCCCAAATCCTACTTAAGAATAATACCGAATTGGAAATACGCTGCTCTGGCATGCGGTTGGTCCGCTTTTAAATGTGTATGCGCTCGTGATCGTCATAATCCTTGTGGACAATTTCGTCCGTTAACTGACCATCCGGTGGGCGAAAAAATCAGATGGAAGGTCAATCTTCATCTTGTTTTGTTGATTGCGACTATCTAGCCTCCTGAACTTTGACCGTGTAACGTCACAAACAAACAAGTTATACGTTGTGCCAACACGACGAGTGGGTTTGTATACTTCAACAAGACCACTTCCAGCTCTCCTTTGTACAGCCGTGAATAATTTCAGAGAATTCAGTCGGTTTTGGTAGATTAAATCTTTTAAACCCCAGTTTTGTGCGTAGTGGCTTTCGGATCCTTCTGGGGACGGGTGATCACTGATGGACATAAGATCGAAAGCGTAGGCGAGCTAATGGCGAATGTAACAGAATCTACACTTTTGGAAGAGGGTGAACAGTCACTGACTTGAGTCGGCAAAGCGTTTGCCGTGAATTAGCTATGGTAGTAGCACAACTGGAAGGTGGGTAAACGAATTTTCAGTTTGAATTTCCAATGTTCGCATTTGATCGTTCGCTACCGTATCTACTTTCTGTCTGTATGCGTCCCTAATATACCTAACAGTCAACTGGAGATCACCAAACGAGGTAGGTGCCCATATAGAATAATTTCGTAGGGTTTTGAAATACCCCACTACAAGGCATCCTAGGTCGACGTACTCCCAGCAAGTTTGTATAATCTCCATGGAGGTGAAATGGACTGGCCAGCTTGTCGGTCAAGTTAATTAGTCATAAAAAGAACGCCTGAGGATTGATAGTGGATGTTGACTTTGGTAAGGTATGTTGCGTCATTGTTTAAATTACTGTGCCTTGTTTGATTACCGTTGAAAGGCGACCCTATATTTCTTTATTTTTCTTAAAAATAAACCGCATTAATCATCTTCATTTTTACACCAGCTACTGCAACGGTTTCCCTCCCTCCTATTCAGTTTGGGCCCTGTAAATTTGTAAATGCCAAAATTAGATATTCTTCTGTATTTTTTAAGTAACTCATATTTCTTATCATTTTTCGACGCACGAGCAGTCACTTTACTCCGACCCAACCACGGGTCCTTTGTTTAAATGAGCTAAATCCCGTTTTATCATCTATCATTACCGAGCAGTGCCTTGCTGTCGAATTTGTTGAACGGCTCCATTTTTTGTTCAAGTTTTTAGAAATTCTCACATTCCAGTCAGGAGATTTAATTTTCATGTACATTGATGCGACTAGTACTGTGTTTAATCCAGGTTATACGAGCAACTTCTCATTAACCGTTTCGAGGACAGATTGTCTTATCTGCCGTCAGATATTGAGAAAGGCATTTTTGGATCAACAGATTAGGCGTAACTCGTTGTGAACTCCAATCGATAGCGGACGATTCAATAGAATACGAATACCTCAATAGTTGACCCGGATGCCTTGCTTCTTAATGAGGACTGGCAACAACGCTCACCTGCCAAAACGTTCCGTCCTTCTATTAGGAAGACAAAGTTGGACACTGAGCTACATTCTTCCGGTCCTGTCAACTATGGCGTTATCGAGGCGGTTCCTGTTTCCCTGGACGAGAGGTCTTCCACATGAAGGATTAAACGGTTTCCGGCCACTCGAGGTTGCGCAACGTCGCATGAAACATCGCGCCTTACAGATCAAGACTCGTGGGAAAATAGAAAATTGTGTATTTTGCTATGATGGTGTTTCAAGGCCGAAACGGGTTGGAAAGTGCTATTTTAGCGCGAGAAGAAATTTTTCAAATTTTTTGCGAAATATTAAAATGCATATTTTAGAAATAACTACACAGATTAGTTGGAGTACAATAGTTGTGTTGCAATGAGGAAAAATCCACTGTACCTAAATATGGTTTATATTTGCGCTTTGTTGAGAAAAATATTCCGCCTATTTTACTCTGTTGGCCTTCGCAGTCGATTTCGAGTTTCGAAAATGCTTCCATCTGAGTTCTCTTGATGGACTACCCACTTCCGTCCCGCGGAAACGCTCAATTTTACGTCGTTTGGGAGATATACATGAATTTGTAATTTCCGACCACATTGTGTTTTTACATTAAATTCCGATGAGCCATGCCACCACGTTTGTTAGTTACATTCCTGAGTCATATGTGCAAACTGTTTCCCTGTGAGTATTTCACGTAGAACCCAGTCAACGAAATGCCATTCCTAAAAGCGATCGCACCGGACGTTAACACGTGGTTGTTTCCATCTGAGATCCATATGAAATCAAGTAAATGGGCGGTAATATGTCGCACAATATCATCAAAAGCATACACACTGTCTAGTTTATTGCCTTCTGAATATGTTTGGATGTGACTTGTACGCAGCTCGGTTCTCACTTATCTGACGATTAGTGATCCGCTTTGATATCCGTTATTTCTCCGACGATAACATTGTTTTTCACTCGTAGCATTCCAGCTACAACAATTCAATCTTCGTATCATGGATACTTGTTGGGGAACAGATGCGTAAACTACAATATTTATGGGAACAAAATTGTCGAGTGAAGTCAAGGACTGGACTTACGAAATATTGACGACGTCCGTGAGGCGGATTGTTCCAAACGTAACTGAGGATCCGAAGTAACAGGATGTTTTAAACTGGATTACAACCACTGGCGTCGTAAGAAGAACTAGCAAGCACGTGTAGCAGGGTTTATTCGAAAACGTGTTGTGTTTTTTTTTTACTCAAGTCAGGCAAAAATGTGCAATATGGTCTGAGGCATCAGTTACGCAACGTTAACAAAATGAAGTACAAAATAATGAAAGCTCCACAACATTTCCCTCCCAGATCATCTAAAACAAGCCAAGCTGACAACACCGTAGCGATTTAACGTAAATGAGTAGGCAAATTAATATGCCTACCTATGCGATTGGTTAAATGTGGCTGGGATGTTTTGGCGTCCGTAAGTGGTGACTGGATGTTAGTAGATGTGCTCACTGGGATTGTGGGAACTTCTTGAGTAGCAGTGAGAGGAGGATTTGTTTTGAACGGACGTATTATCATGTTTAGTGTTTGTAGAAAGTCACCGTCCACATATTACACCTTCAGACGGTCAATGCTGACGGTATCACGTTTCCCTGCTTGATCAATGGTGAAGTACTTGTCATCGCGTTATATTACTCTGAATGGTCCAGAGTATGGTGGTCGCAGTGAACGCTTTACCAAATCTCAGCGGATGAACACATGTGTCCATGTATGTAAGTCACGCGGAATACGGCTGGGCCATGTATGCTGTCGCGTAGGGATTTAGCGAATGTTCTCCATATGTCTCCGTAGTTCATTGGATTAGTTATGTGAGGTGAATATTGGAACAATTCACCGGGCAGTCGCAGACTTGATCCATAGACTAGTTCTGTCGGAGTGACTCCAAGACCTTCTTTAATGGTTGATTTGATACTTAACAGGGTTAGTGGAAAGCACTCTGTCCATTTTTGCTTTGAAGATTGGACGATTAATGATGCTTTCAGTTGTCGGTGGAAACGTTCCACAAGACCATTAGAAGAGGGATGATATGCGGTCGTTTTGATGTGGTTGCAGCCAAGCATACACATCATATCACGGAAGAGCTGGCAGTGGAACTGCGCACCTCTATCGGTAGTCAATACTGAAGGCGCACCATAGTTAGCAACCCAGTGGAGCAGGAACGTCATGACAACTGTAACACTAGTAGTGTCTGATATGGGAATAGCCACCGGCCAACGACTGAACCGACCAACACAAGTGAGCAGAAAAGTCTTTTCATCGGAAGGAGGTAGAGGACCAACAATATCCAAATGGATGTGAGAGAAACGAGAATTCGTTGTGGGGAAATGGCGAGGTGAGGAAACAACATGATGATGGACCTTGCTACGTTGGCAATGCAAACAGGATTTTACCCAAATGCTTACATCCTGGTACATACTAGGCCACAGGTAACGATGAGAAATGAACTTGAGAGTGGCGCGTACTCCGGGGTGAGAAAACGAGTGTAGGAAATCGAACAGGGGTTTACGGCAAATTATTGGAACAAACGGTCGCGGATTAAGAGTAGGTACGTCGCGCAGGATAGTGAAATTAGAGTGAGGAAGGGGAACCTTGGACAGCCGGAGAGATGAGAATG
>JTDE01022171.1:17332-33412 GCA_014338405.1 Paragonimus skrjabini miyazakii
CCGTCAACAGTTGTGTTTCGTTTTTCAGTCCTTTGCATGCCGCAATCGCCTCAAATTTCGACAGCCACTCTTCCACGTCACCATCCGAAAATTGGCTTGGCCACGGCAACCTCATTGTGTTGTGTTCAATGCACGGCAACAGTGTAGCGAAAAGGCGTCCAATAGAGCACAATCTTTATTGTCCAACTCGCTAGTTACCATGCCACATCAGCGCTCGCGATTTCGAATCCCAATTCCAGTCCCCAACACACCCTGGTTTCCGCTCGCATGTCGGGTACACTTCTACCCGGTTTAGATGTGTGATTGGCGCCTTCTACCCGGGGGTTTTCTGCTTGCTATTCTTCGTCCGTTGATCCGATTTCCTTGAGCGATAGCTTGTCCGATCGCTCGTGCTGTCCTCCGTCTGTCTCCTGTAGGCTTTGAACGTACTCTACAGCCGTGTCGATATATTCCTGAGAGTGTTGGAATAATCACGCCTTCAATTTGATCATTCATTCTATTTCGGCGGCCACGTCTCGTCCGTTGGTCCGATCCGGTCGAGCGATGACTCATCCGGTAGCCCACGCCGTTCTCCATCCGCTCACCGTGGGTTTTTGAACGCACCTCCCCCTGTATTGGGGTATTCCGCCGAGAGCTGGAATGCTCGCACTTCCTGCCTGGCAATCCCCCACACTATGCGCCAACCATCGCCTCTTTCGAAAGCTTCAATGATGCGTCTGCGTGTATCGGGACTGATGCGGCTTTACTTGCGTCTGTCACCCATGGCTTATTTCGACAACAAAACGTTACGAAGCCACTTGACTGCATCCGTGTTGTAGGTCACAGGATGATTGACGACATTCATTGGTTCGTGCTCTCTGCCCCCTCTGGGCTGGACTCTATACCCAAAATGGACCACATGATGGCCTTCACAACTCAAGTGTTCCCTTGGACATCGCCGTATCGCAGCAGCCAATGCATGCAGTCGCAATCAAAAGGGCCGCAAAACATGAGTCCACTAGACCAATCATAAACCACTTTCACAGCCTGAAAATAGAATGGAGAAATTCTACTGCTCTAAAACGAAAGATACATTCTTATGCCTAAAAGAGAAACCAGTATGGAAAAAGGTATAGATCCTCCCTCTACTGGTAGATCCTCGGACATATTGCCGCACAACCTAAAACAAATAGGCTTGTTTTCGGTATATAATACACAGGCTCCGTTTGCTACAGTTATGTGCCATATTTGGCAACATATCCAGTCGTAGTTACACTGGATCATTTGGTCCGGAGTAGAAAAATGTCGCTTAGTTGACGGAGGCAAGCTCCAACACCAACTGGTTCGTGTGTCAGTTGAGTGTCTTGGCGCCACTGTGATTTTCGGCTGAATGTTACCGTGGACGCTTCAGGCGATAGAGTGATACGCGAAGCAAATCCGAGCCAGGTGAACAAATTACGAAAGATGAGATTGCTATCCTTACAAGTCCGTTGTTTGACAATTCCGCTGCGTACGTGGTCAGCTCACATACCATTGTGCGCGAGCGGCGACTCAAAGATAGAAATTTGACTAACATCTCCTTCAACCACACAAGGCGCGCAATTGCTGGCTGCGTTAGGTTTTTTCTCGTCGCTACAGCTGCTTGGGGATGTTACTCGATTGATTATACGCTAGTCACTCGAAAGTGGCTTTAACTGTTTGAGCTGTGATTTAAAAATCTTCGCCGACATTAGCTGTTCTCAAGCCCAAATGGAAAGCAGTCTAACTCTAATGGAAATATGTCGCTGGTTATGTCAGTTCACTTGGTAACAACCAGCCGTTAAGTATTTACGAGTACGAAGTTAAAATATGAAGTAAAGGTGATTAGTCTCATTTAGCTGCCAACTGGGCAATGATAAGAATTCTTTTGACCGGTTAAGTAACAGTTGTCTCCGTACAGCGATTTGAGCATTGCGTTGTGTGGTACGATAATTGCTCATTAGTTCCCCATTGCTGTAAACTTTCCATTCTGATGCTGCCGTCGATAGTCAGCCTATGCAACCTTCCAATTCGAGTGAAGTATGTTTCAATTCAGCACTCTAAGTTGTTGCCTAATGCTACAAGAACTGCGTCATGTCTTTCCTGCTAATAGTGGTCTCTGTTAAAACCTGGATATCTGTTTTGTCATTGGTAATATATTCTCAGGCCCCGTTGGCTTGATTGTCCCGTTTATGAATTGTGGGCTAAGTTAGAAGCAGCAGTCTGATGGCTGCCGGCGTATAAATTGAATTTCAAGCATGAAAAGTGTGATATTCTGCAGGGCTCCCACGACTGATGTCCAGTTAATAAACGCCCTAATTCAATGACGCTCTCCTACCTGGTGGAGAATAAATGCTAATGTCGCTCGGGTTGCCAGCCTCTGTGCTCTGACTGACTTCGCACTTTTACACTTTCGTTTATTTGTTGCGGAACGCATACCGGCTCATACAGCTGGTTGCGGCACATATGTTTTTGTTTCCGTTGATTATTGTTGGCGCACCTATTGCTTTTTTAAGCGTTGTTTTTATTCTTCATCTTGTCCCTTTCAAACAGGGTACATTTTCGGCGGAAAGTAAGTGTTACTGTCAATTTCAAATTGCGCTATGCACCCTTATTTGACTGAACCTTTGCAACAGTTCACACAATCAGTCGGTTAAAGATGCGGGTCGGGTACTGTTCACCGTCGTAACAGTTCACCTACGTTAGCCAACAAATGTGTTGCGATTTCGAACGTGGGTGTTCTCTTCGTCTTAGTTTCGGTTTGGTCAAAATCTGGTTCAGCCACTAACACTGGCTGCGGGAAGATGGGAAAGTGGTCTCTAAACTTTTGGGTGTTGGCAGGCAGACTCATGTTGCGGTATGCAACATGTCTGAGAAAATAACCGCCACATTCGGAAAATCACTAATGTGGAATCATGCAGGAATGTTGGGCAACATCTCTGCTTTTCAACTGTGTTGTAGTAAACCCTGGAGCTGTGCCTTATAAGGGGTTCTAGAACACATTTTTTAAATACCGGTCTGTTTCTTTATTTCCTCATTAAATCGCGCTCCACATGGAAAAGTCCGGCTTTCAAAAATATCATTAACCAACAAATTTCGCATTAACAATCACCTTGCAACGTTTCAACTGTTGTATTTAAGTCAACATTTTTGTTGGCTTACAGTAATTTGGGCTCTTGTTTGATGCCACGGTGAAGTTCGGCTGCAATAAATAAACTTCAACGTCCCGACGATACGGTTATAGACGATGTTGCAGAGTAAATGTTGGTTCTATCGATGTTTTAGTTGTATTTTGCGGACCCATTCGAATGTACGAAAGCCAATAGCAACAAGTCGACTGAAAGATTACAAACCGTTAAGTTTCTCCAACCATATTGAAGTCGGGCACAATGGCTCTCTAGAACAGTTGTACATTAGACCTAGTTCGTGTGATGAGACTAGATGGCTTGGTAGTATCAAAAATTGGTAAGAAGTCTTCGAGATTATCTAAGCTTTTCTATCCAAGTTGTTTATTAGCCTGCAAGATGCGACGGCAAGCTACGTGTTGTACTAGAAAACGTCGATTTACTGAGCCTCAATGTAGAATGACGTGTTTCAGTATAAAATGAAATTGTCGCGCATGACGCTGACTCTAGAATATGAGTTTATTACGTAAGTGCCACTGTTAGTATGCTTTGCAGGATCGTAAAATCTCATCGAGTACACGATTTCGTGACGCGAGGCAATTATTCTGTGAAAATTGTAGAGCGATCGCAAGATTAAAGTGTACCTGATTGTGAATTATGGTCGGAATTCCAAAATTCCCATCTATCTAATGACTCGTTATCGTATATTCTATTCTCAATGCTAGAAAATCTGAAGAAAAGCCAGCACCTATTGCCGTGCCGGAGGCAGCACCGGGGCACACGAGTGCGGTGGCACACAATCCTGCGGCAGTCACCCACACAGCCTCTTCGAAGACGCGTAGACGCCGATGGGTGTCTGTAGTGCAGTCACACACGCGACGTTTCACGTGAATTATCTTACGACCAGCGGACAATACACCAGCTCATCTGTGTTTAACGGCCCTGGATCGCGTTGCTGCTCGTCTTGTTTATTGTGCGCACCAGTGTTCATTATTTGTTCGCTTGATCACTCGATTGTTTTTTCGAGTCCTCCTTCCTTCCTCTTTGCTGATCTATTCATCCGTGGTCCTGTCAATACTGCTGTGTCATTCATTATATAACGTAACTCGAGCGCCCTCCTCGTTTGTGATTTTCACCTCCCCGTTATTGAATCGTGTCTGACCTAGGGATTCCTCTGTTTATCCGATTTTCCAATACGAATCTTTAGATCTAGCCGTGTAGTTCGCGTTTTTTCCCACAGACCGTCCTAGTCCACTTGAACCAAATTTATCCTTTTTTCCTCTTTCGAACGGACCAACTGTGTGTGTACGTGGGTCAACTTGTGAAACTATATCAATCAATGCAGTGGACAGAAAATTGTTTGTATTTACCAATATACTTATAGTAAAAGACGTCTACCTATCTTCTATCTGAATGTACATGAAACAATACTTAGTCCGCCATAAAAGCTCGAATTGTTTCTTTGCTCAGCACGGGACGTCCGATTCCAGTACGCCGAAACTCAGAGCGTATTTTCAGGTATTCCTCTTCAAACTTTCGCATTTGTTCAGGATCCATAATATATCTGCAACGCACCAAAAACGTTGAAGCAACACAGACGAATCAAACATTTAATTTAGCGTCACTGTCATTGTTGATGATAACTCAATGATGGTAATGTATACATTAGAAGTAAACACTCTCAAACAGCTTGTTTGTTGAAGTGTAGTCAGGGAATGTGTCAATTCTAATTTGAATACTATTCATCTTATTGCAGTTTTCGTACTCAGATTGAGTTTCTAATTGACCCCTTATTGTTAGGACATTTTTGTAGCAACCGGACTGTGAACTTTGTCTCAAGTTTTCGTGGAACAAATGTGTTGACCACTGCGCCACAAGTGTAGTAACCAGCGATCATGTGGGTCCTCTGGGGACCTTTATTGCGACCGTATCTTCCCACTTGTTCGTTCTGAACACATGCTTCCGTGCCTATCTGCTATATGAGGCCTAGTATGAACTGACTGTCATTCCTTCAGTTGGTTAGCGTGCTTGAAGGTTCCAGGCACTTTTCACTCGGTTCGCTTTTTGAGTACCGCCGAGTAAGATAGAACCCACCCCGCATTTGCTTTTCTTCTCTTGGTTGCTGCCGCTGGTCCCAGACTAGACCTGAACAACTACTGACCATATTTCCAAACCCCGCTGCGTTCTGTCGACCGCTCTTCAGGAAAGGCATCCTAAGTTGTTAGTGGTCGAAGGTCGACCGCATACTCACTTATCAGTTGCACACTCAGATTACCCTATCCGGACACGGTTACATTCGCATTACTCAAGCGATTGTGCTAGCGTGGGGGCAGCATGGTTTTTTCGTGGTCGCGGATTGACATTCACAGCTAAGTCGTGTCAAGCATAGGCGTCACGAGAACGAAACTGAAATTTAATAATTCTTTTAAATGGGTCTAGCTAAAAAATCCTTTTTGAGTGCGGAAGCTGTGTTCGAGTATACGATGTGCAGACGAAAATCTCTGAGATCCTCGACTGCTCATTCGTGATTAAAAAGAATGTTATTCGACCAATTAGATGAAATGTGATATTTCGACTGGATTGAATGGTCCGATAAACCTAACAGTTAGCAACCGTATCTGTTCTATGAACGATCATCTGAGTCTGTCTTCACAACATCAGATCGAGTGAAGCACACATTACAGACTTATTCGTGTGGTGAAGTGTTTTTGGCGATGAATCCCTTCAATGCCTGGAGTTAAAGTTATGAACTAATATCTCTCAAAACCTCACTTATTTTGGCACTCGTTGATCTGCTTGAAGTCGCCGCGACATCGATGCACAAAAAACCATTTATCCTTATTCTTGGTGAGACACCTGTGCCAGGCTTTCCACTCAGTTCGACATAAATCAGTCATTAGTTTTTCTTGAATAAACTTTGATAGAAGGCTTCCACGTTCTCCATCTGAGATATAGGTGTCGTCTGGATTGCCTGCGATAAGAAAGTAAGTTACGTGCGATTGCTTGCATTCACATACCGTAGTTGACGGGACCGCCCTTGTAAGACGCGTATGGTACGTATCCTTCTTCAGACATTAGGTTGATTTCGAGGTCAATGTCGATAGACCATCAAGTCCCTGTAAAACAAAACGTTATCATTGATGAGTGACTTCACGCACAAGTAGCATTCATATGATACGCAACTGAACACTCCTACGTAGGCACAGAACGATCGTGCGCGTGACGCCTCAACCAAACAGTGTAAGTAGAGGCAACATGAGCAATCTATTGGATCAATAGCGTGGTGGTATTTGCACTACACATCCCACTATCAGCGGGGCACTTACAACACATATCAATCGAAACTACGGTGGTTAGACAGCATTAAAAGTTACGAATGTGACAAGTTGTGAGCCATAAACTGGGCCCATCGCGAACAGGATGCATTGCTAAGTTGCCCGAGCTATTGGAATACTAAACCTTCTACCGTGATAGTTATGCAACGTTCTGCTTAGAAATAAACGGTCTTACAGACTACATTTTCGCATTACTTATTTCCCTGAATAAACAAACCTTCCAGAGCCATTCCGAGAATATTTGGGGATTGGAGTGGGCAACCCCGCCATATTCCGACCGTTTGTTAGCTATACTAAGCCAAACCAAGCTTGACTAAGCAAACCTTGCGTCGGATCACTGCACATCAGATCCATTCAATAGTAACCTTCATGCATCGGTCTGGTGGGCTGAAATTTGATTTACGCTCGACTGAACATAAGAATGTTTTAGCAGCAATCTTGTTCCTTGTATCGCGCTAAACCAACGTCGGTGAAAGCTCCTTAAGATGGATGATCCATAATCTTCAGGTATGAATTTTGCAAATACCAGTACACAGAGGATGTTAGCCTTCGCTCCAGAATCTGAACATCTCGAACTGTTGTTTCAAATAAGGGGGTAGTACAAATTAGAACACTGTCGAAAGACCGCCAGAAACCAACCACGCTTAATCAGGTCCTGTGGCTCTTCAGGGCGATAACCAAACAACATTCTTTAACACAATCTTCCTTATATTGCTTACCAACATGGCTCACAACCCATGTAAAACAGCGATTGTAGTTATTAGCCGGGGGTTCGAGTTAAAACAGTGATTATTTTAGACTTCTCCCTCATCACCGTAACAGCCATGAGCCTGCCCAAAAAATACTTTGGCTCGGGCTGCCACTCACTTTAAAAGTGACAAAGAATATTGCTAGGGAGTCAATTTTTTCTGTTCAAAACCGCCTCCGTCCTCGAGAAAAACGGCTAATCCAACCAGAATGGGCGGAACTGTGCAGAACGGTCGAGAGGTAACCTTGGTTATTGCTTTACCTGTCCGACCTTCATTCCGCTATGCTCATTGGTGGGTAGTCATCCTAACTATTTTCTTCAGTAACTGTTCTATTTTCTGCTTCGAGAGTTTTTTTAGATCACTAAGCACCATATAAATACCTTCTAATTATCCCATTGTTGCACACGTCTTTGGGGTGGAACAAGCCTGTTTTTTTCACGCGACTTTTGGTTTGTCTTGGGAGCAAATCACAGGGAAAGTCGCGGTATTTTCAAGGCCGACATATTCCGTGTTACCTATTACCAGGAGGATAATGCGATTTTTGTCAAGCGCACTACTATATCCAGGACGAACCACTGTATCCTTAAGAGGGGTTTACAACAAATGTTCTAAAAGAAAACGCGACTAAGAAAGTTAAAAAAATGATAAAAGAGGTCTAAGCGGAAGAACTAGAAATGGTATGGTTGCAGATACGCCGTTGACTATGACACAGCACCTTATAATCATCATCGTCATAGACAGCAATACATCAGTGTTTCACACTGATGCTTAACAGCCATACAACCACGAAGAAAAAGCAAACCCTGTATGAGAAAGTCGAAGAAAAAAAGGGAAGGGGATTTAATCACTAAAAAATAGCTACGTTTACATTCAAATATCAAGGCCCCTGCACCTTGCAAACAAACAACCGAGCTGTAAGTGAAAGTAAGGCATCATCAGCAAGACAGTTTCCTTGCGGTTTTCACTGCCCCGCGTGATTAAGTGCATTCACTGCACAGAAAATTCAGCCAAACAACGACAACGTTCACGCCACTGAGCTCGGTTAGCCGCCATCTCAGCTAACGTCTTAAGTCACCGACTCTCTGAGTCGCAAGGGCTCCAGCCCCGAAGACGAGCCTGATCTACAGTAGCCAAACTCTTCGTGAACGATTTCATTTGTCTACATCAGGTCATCATCTGTCCACCTCGCGCCAATCGACCGCAGCGTCGGCAAACAGTGCTCGGTGTGGCAAGCGATCAGCAGGCATTCTTAGTACATGACCTAACCACCTAAGTTTGTGCAAATGTAATGACTGAATAAAAGAACTCGTTTGACAATCAGTGCCAAACATCTGCTTCCTAACCTCCACGTTGCACACTCGCTGGTGCCATCCGATGCGAGCGATTGAACGCAGACATCGGTGGTCAAATACCTGAGGACGGTTCACGTCCTCTACTCTGATCGGCCATGTTTCGCTGCCGTAAAGTAATACAGCCCTCACTATTGTCTGATATACACGACCATTAAGCTTCAGAGAGATACCTTTCTGTCGCCATAAGTGTCTCAGACTAGTAAACACCGCCCTAACCTCAGAAATACGCGCCTCAATTTCATTCCCTACACCTCCACCGCCGCCGCTGACGCAGCTTCCCAGGTATGCAAACCGATCAACAACTTCCATGATTTCATTATCTAACATAAAACCTACGTGATCACAGCAATCTTGCAGAAGCACTTTGCATTTCGAGGCAGCAAAGCGCATTCCGAAGTGCTTAGCAGAACGGGAAATCAAGATCACTCAGTCTTCTATTAGGTAGGAGGTCCACACCGGCATCATTTGAGTGCCGCAGACAGTCCTCCATTATTTCGTTCATGACGAAATTGAACAAAAATTGTGAGAGGGGACAGCTTTACGAACGCTGCCCCTGGTGCGAAAACTGTCAGACAGCTCACCATGAACGCCAATCTGAGCCGATGTATGAGAGTAAAGCGCCGACAGTATGTTCATACACTGGGTCGGTACACACCTGCATTTGAGCAACTCCAAAAGTGTAGTTCAATCTACGGAATCGAATGCTCCTTTATAGTCGAGAAATACGGCGATTGTTGGCCGACAGTACACATGACGCTGCCCCCGAATTTGACGAAAAGTAAAAATATGATCCGTACATCTCCGCTCAGGGCGAAATCCTGCCTGTTTCTCCCTAATGTTCACCTCCGAGCTGCAGTGAGCCGACGAAGTATAATCGACTCCAGAACCCCAGTAATGATTGAGATCAAACTAATTTCTCTGCGTTTTTCGCAAAAGCCCCTGATACCTTTGTTGAATGTGGGAACTACAATCGGGTGACCGCAGCACTGAGGGATGGTCTGTATCGTCCACATAAACTGAAACAACTGAGCCAAAGCCACCACTAACGCCTCCCCACCTTCTTTGAAAAGTGCCGGCGTGTGATCATCTGGACCGGCAGCCTTATTACGTTTGAGAGCCGAAATGCAGTTGCGGAACTCAATCATAACAGGTGGTTACAAACATACCGACCAGGGTGCTGCATTACGCGTTTGTGGCGGCAACAAGGAAGATACAGGAGGCCAACCAAATTGACCCTTAAATTGTTCCGCCCATCGCTCTAACCTTTTGGACTTATATGAGTGTACCATCTGCTTCGCTGATAGCTTCATTGACAAACACTCGCTTGGGACCAGTAGCAAGGATAAACCTAGAGTTTGCCAGTGTTCTTTGAAGCAAAAGCGGTCTCCATTTCCTCAACTTTCTTCACCAACCAAGCTTCATGATCAGCCTTTAGGCTAGGGTCCAGCTTCCTACGGATATATCTCCTAAAATTGTTACATCAACTGCCAGGAGGAATGCTCCGTCTGACTCCTAACAAATCCAGGGGTTCCCCTGAGATCTAGTGTTTGTTCAACCCAAGTACTCCGGTGCCGCATGCTACAGTACTTGCTTCGTAAATTGTCTGTAAGATTTGGGTCCAGCAGTTATTAGGATCTTCAGCGTGAGTACTAGTAAGACAGCTTTTTAGTCTGGTTTGGTATTTATGCTTTACCAACCGCATAGCCAACAACGAGTCGTTGGCCAGCAATAGTAAGGACAAGATGACAACGTACAAACGCATGGGCCCAGTCCAAGTATGCGTTCTAGTAAGATCGATAGGCTTGAATGGAGCCACACCACCAATGACTGACAGCTACGTGATCAATGTGATACAAGGCCTAAGTCGGATGAGGTGCACACTAAGTATAGCAGTGACGTGCACGATGCCGAAAACTAGTGCTGACTAAATACAGCTTATGCCCAGCGCACAGTTGCAACAGTCGCACGGCACTGTCCGAACGATGTGATGCTATCCTAACCAGTCACCTACACGAAACTCGGTTTCACCAACGCGGCCGACCTGGACGTTCATATCCTCCACCAAAACAACTATCAGAACCATGTGACAGCCGAAGAGCTGCCACATCCGAGTAAAACGCGTCTTTGACGCCGACCTCACTACAGTCAGTTGGAGCGTATGCAGAAAAAATGAAAGAATTCTTGAAAGTTTTGCGTCTAGAGTTGGCCTTAATAGAACCCGCCAGGTAGACGGCCTAAAGCCTACTGCGACTGAGGACTATACCTACTTCAGCTTGACCAGTAGCGGTGACCGTGGAATCATCCGAAGTGTATAACCTGCATCGAGTAAACAGTGTGGGTTCTGTTAGTTCAATACGTTGGCTACTGTTCATCATCATCAGCATCATCACAACAGCCATGAGCCTGACCAAAAGGTACTGTGGCTCGGGCCGCCGCTCACCTCAACAGTGACGTGGAATATCCTAGTCTCTGAAACACAACAGACATCAACATTTAAGGAGTCTAACGTTCGTGCGAGAGTGGCCTGTTGACCTATCTGTTTTCGAGTGCGAACGTTGAAGGTCAGCAGTAGCATGTTTTCGCCTATCCACCCTGCTGTATGTAGCAGATAGGGCGACCCGGTTTATACTGCGAGACGGCCGATGCAGTATGGAATTACTGGTGTTGTGACTATTCATGGTTGTGTGTGGACTGAAATACTGCCAGGGCGCCCAGACCTAGATAGGAGAACGATTAGGGTTCTCAACCAAAGCCTTTGGCTCAAAAGCCTATACCGCAAGGCAGCGAGTGGGTGGCAGTGTACCACAACTGGTACATATTTTGTAAAAATATGCCAACTTTCTTCCAACCCTGTTACGACCCCCACCTGATTGAGAAAAGACAAGAACAGCGCAAAGACCGCGAGCAGTAGCTCTATCACGAACGAACGCAACGTTACTGCAAAACGGCACGAAAATCAGAGCTTAAATATCGGAACCCAACTCTTGCAACTTAGAACCCCCTAACAGGTGAGAGAAAAAACGGCCTTCAAACGAACTTTATTTACTGCTCAGCCCAAAGGCAAAATTGTGATTTACAGCAACTGTATTTATAGGTTTTCGGTGGCCTTAAGCTTAGGTCGCCCAATGGACCAATCAGAAGCGAGCGCAAGCTCTCGGACGTTCCAGAATTCTGGCAATCTTTCTAGTTCCCGGAAAATGAAGAAATCCATTTCCCCGGCAAACGCGAATTTTTGGGAAAAAGTGCCTTTTCCCAACAAACCCCCAATCTGGAGGACCGGGAGACTGGTTTGTCAGACTTCTACCTATTGGCTTGCCTGGTATAAGTGACTCTATCGGTGTGGTGGCCACACCATCCAGTTTAGCCCAATAGGACATCGAGATGCTCAAGAAGTCACATCGCGTCAAGGCAAAGTCTCGTTGTGACCTCGGATAACTTCTGTAACCAGCGGTTTGAGTAATCACGAGGACCGCAGCAAAGCAGACAAAACCTACCCACTTTGCCCGGTGGAACAGTCGAGGTCTCCATATTTCGTGATCGCATTGTTACTTGACCACCACGTAGTTTCACCCAAGTGTTTGTGGTCTCACCATATAATACCCGGTAAGGTAAACACCCAGCAGACATTCGGAGTATGTGACCCAACCGTCTCAGGCTGTACAACGTGATTAATTGGTCAATTGGTTGTGCACATCGAGCGCTCCGAAATACGCGCTGACCAATGGCTGTGTTGCTCATGCGGTCAGCCCACTTAATGTTGGCTAATTGGCAGAGACAACGATGGTCAAACAGAGCAAGCTTGTTGATGTATTCCTTACAGGCCACGTTTCTGAACCATGGGGAAAAACAGAACATACACGAATATTACATGCTCTTCCTTTCAGCGACAACCGGACGTCTTTTTGATTCCACAAGTGACGCTGGCTGGCAGAAGCAGCTCGTGCTTTTGTTATGCTCGTTGATATCAGCCATATTATAGGCGAACGAGATAGTGCTAGCATCATCATCATCAAGTATGTGAAAACTTCCACAGTCGCAATCGGATTACCTGCAATAAACAAAGTAGGAGTGAAAACGCCCCAGTCTCGAAGTAGCATTTTGAACATTGAAGGTACGACGCGCATTCCATATAAACTAGCCCAATCACTCACTTTGCTCAACATGTTTTCGGCTGAGGGGCTAAGTAAGACAATGTCGTCCGCATACTCCAGATCAGTCAACCTAGCATCAGGAAAAAGCTTTACACCAAGTTCACCGGACTCCTCAGGCGCACCCTCCAGAATGTCGTCTATGACAAAATTGAACAAGAAGGTGGAAATCGGACACTATTGACGAACACCACTGGAAGTGATGAACGCCCGAGACAGTTGTCCATAAACTCTCATTCTGCTTGTAGAGTGAGCATATAGTGATCGTAACAGATTCACGTATTTCTCTGGTACTCCCTTGCGAAGAAGACGTTACGAGCAGCTGGATCGAAAGCAACTTCCAGGTCCAGAAAGACCACGACCATCGGCTGCCTATATGAATGCCGATGTTCCAGGATCCGTTGCAGTGTAAAAATGTGGTCAACGGATCGGAATCCTGCCTGTTCTTTGCGTATCTGACTTTCTCCAGGCTTAGTGAGCCGACGTAAAATTAGGCCAGTGAGTAACCTGGACGCAACAGACGCCAAACTGATGTGGAAAGATAAATTAACATTGGGACAAATAGTGAGTAAAGCGCATATATGTAGATACAATTATATATATTATTCGTAGAAGTCACAATGATCGATGCGTTCCATAATGTGACAAACGAAAGCAATGTTTGAGGAGTAAAGGGAGACAAATGTGGAAGAATAAGCAAGAAGTTACAAGGATGTACAGAGACCTGCAACACGGGCTCCATTGATTCCTGTTCTTTACCATATCACACTGCGTTCTAAACCAATGATGTTCATTGTCCTGAGGACCTTAGCCAGGAAGCCGAGAGCGCGCTACTGAAGCAATCTACAGAGTGAGTGCTTTTATACTCCGAACTCAAGTTATGCGCTGACCATCGGGTTGCCGCTTCCAGCCTAGTTCATCAATCGCAAACAAGGCGCGGTCTGGTAGGCAGTGAGTTGGCATTCATAGGATGTGGTCAAGCCAAGGAAGCCTGTGAGATGAAACCAATATGCTTAAAGGTCGACAGAATTTACCCGTTCCGAAGACACGTTGGCGAACTTCATCACTGCTGATATGGTGCTCCCACCACACGTCAATAAGTTGGTGCACGGCGCACTGAGTCGTTTATTCCACGTAGGAATTTACTAGGCGCGAAATACAAAAAGGTCACTGAGAAAAAATATTTATTCGATGAAATGTACAGGGTATCGCTTATAGCGTTATAAACGGCACCGATACGCAGGTTAGCTAAGGAGGTTAGAGATCGACTGTCGTCGAGCAAGTTAACCGGAAGTGTGTGTGGTTTGAGTTCGCGCCACACAGTCACATGGCATGCGAAAGAACAGTCTGACAACATACATCGTGCAATTTTCTTACTAGAACTGGTGCAACATGTAACTATAAATATTGCAACTATTTTATACATCATACCGTAGGCAGGCCAGTAAAATCAGGTCGCTACATTAATGTTTCGGAGACACCGATGGTCGAAAACGGATACCGTATGAACACCCTTCGCACGTATGGATCAGGTTTCAGGGTTTTAGAGTAGGACTGCCCTTACGATGGTATTACACATTCGACCTTTCACAGAAAGGTTGAGATCATGTCGACGCCACATACGGCGTAAGTTGTCAAACGCTGTCCGTACCTTCGTTACGCCTGTTGTAATCTAATCAGACATTCCATCAGTGCCTCTAAAATACATAAACCTCTCGACCACTTCCAACTGCTCGCCACTAAGGGTGAGGGCGGGCGCAGAGTCCTGCCAATCTTACAACAACGTCTTGCAATTAGTATTTGCTACTGACGAAGCCTCTAATCTGTCTAATATGTCTTAGAATCTTTGTGAGCCCTCACAGAATATGGCGATATCGTGTGCATACTCTGTGTCTCGAAATCGAGTGCTTGAAAGTAAATCCACATCATCATATTCGCAGTTTGTCAGAACACTCTAGAGTCTCGTCTACTGCAAAGCCAAATAGAAAGGAGGAGGATGAACAATTATCGTTCCCTAGGTGAGATGTTAAAAGTCGGTGATACGCTGTCATAAGCCCTAAACCTATCCGAGATCTGACAATAAATTGCTTGCAGGATGTTCACATACATCACAGGCACGCCCTTCCACGACAGACAGTCCCAGAGTGCAGTTCTGTCAACTGAACTGAAGGCCTTTCTGACGTCAAAGAACAACATTTGCCGGCCTTCTATATGAACAGCGGAGTTCAAACATCTGGCGAAGTGTGGAGGTGTGATCAATGCAGCTAAGACCAAAATGAAACCCAGCTTACTCTTCACGGATGTTTCGCGCGCATCTGCCTGAATCTACGAATGCAGTGGTTGCGAGCAACTTTGATGTAGTAGAAAACAGACTAATCTCTCGGTGACCTTCACACAAAGTAGGTGAGCCCTATTTAAAAACAAGGAAGATATTAACCAAATCCAAGTCATTTGGAACAAATCCACTGATCCAGAGTTTCTGGAGCAGAGCCGTCAGCTACTTAACTAAGGTTAGACCTCCATTTACAAAAACAGCGGGATGAAAATCGTCTGAGCCGGATGCTTTGTGACGCTTCAGAAACCTGTCCTCGAGAGAGACTTATGTTTTCCAGGACACAGAAATGTCAACAGACCAGTTAACTCAAACAGAGCTCGAAGACAGTTAGTAGTGTGAGTGGCCAGTTGAACTGCTGTTAAAAGTGCTCAACCTAGCAACCTGCGCATCTTTGCAGGTTATAAATAGCCTCATCACTGGGTTCACAGATTGCCTCGCCCACACCTGGCTTCCTACTACCAACTGTTCACTGTCGTAATGTAATACGGCCCTCACTGTGGCCTTATATGCGCCACCACCAAGCATCAGAGAGATACCTCTCCGTCGCCTTAGGTGCCCTGTCCTAACCTTAAATATACGCGCTTCTGTTTCATTTTTACAATTCCGCTGGTGCAGCTTCCCAGGTAAACAAACCAGTCAACAACCTCCATGACTTCATTATCTAACACTAAATCTACGTAATCAGGGCAATCTTGCAGAAGCACTTTGCATTTTGAGGCTGAAAAGCGCATTCCAAAGCATTTAGCAAAACGCGACATAGCGTCTAGTATTGTTTGTGCTGCTTGGAAAGTGTCAAACAGCAACACCTTGTCGTCAGCGTAATCAAGAGTAGTCAGTCTTTCACTAAGTGAGGTTTACGGAGATATTTTTTGGATGTCGGAGACAATCCTCCATTAGTTCGTCCATGACGAAATTAAACAAAAATGGTGAAAGGGGACAGCCTGGACGTACGCCGCTTGTGGTGCTGAGGCTGTAAGACAGCTCATCGTAAACCCTAACCTGAGCCGAAGTATGGGAGTAAAGCGCAGAGAGTATGTTC